>JAYMGJ010000266.1:0-52157 GCA_037178675.1 Scleroderma bovista
TCCAGATCGCCATTCTGCCAGAATTATATTTTGTAGGACGGAGAAGTAAATCCACAAGCCTGAGCAGGTCCAACCTACCGGTGTCCCGATCGTGCACTAGGGCGTATCTTGGTCTCGATCCGCTCCCATGAATGAGTTGGGATGTCAAAAACCCAAAAATCGCGGTAATGATGGAAACTATTCTGGTACAGCGATGAGAATTCGCCACCTGGTGTTGACAATTCAAAACCAAAACTACATATATGCAAAATCACTTGGCAGCATGTCCAAGTGCCAACATACCAAAGAGGAACAACTTTCCACCTGCAGCAGGGGTGGCGACTACACTGTGAGCAGAACGTGGACCAGGGCAGGTTGGAGATATGAATTTACGCCATTCATTCTTCAGGCACGGAGCGATATGAGGCAGGGGTTTGGACGGGCATTAAAGGGGAATACGGAGTTCTGTTTTCGAGCCGTTTTCAATGTCGTTTTGAAAATTCGTTTTGAGAGTTGGTGAAGGCCAAAAACGGCCAAAACCCCAGCTACAGGTGCGGAGAGATACCGCGGAAGCATCGAAAACGAGTTCGAAAACGGAACCCTGTATTTCCCTAATAACTTTCAAAGTAAACGAACCTTGTCAGGAGAGTAACGAAAGACGTCGTTGTAGAAATACTGGACCATAGATGTAAGTAACACGTCGATTTCATTGGCGAGACGGAGGTAAATTTTCCAGAAACACGACGTACCGCTTTTCCATCCTCGCTGAAATACTCACCACCGATGCACCAAAGGTGATTTCCATTCGGGCATGCGGTTAGCGTTGCATTGGCTCGTTTACTTGGGGGACCTTCTACGACTTCCTCTGTCACTGTATGGGCCTCTTCCCACTCGAGCCGCATCTACTGTGAACATGGGCAATGTTCATTACTATAAGCAGACCGATGAAGGAGTGATCTGGAGAGATGAACCTTTTCGAGAATGCCTTCGAGATCGTCCATGTCGTCATCATCCTGGCCATTTTTCGCTGTCTTAGTTACCTTCTTCTTCTCCTTGCGTGCAGTCTTTTGGGCCGCCTTTTCCTTCTTGACTGCTTTCGCCGCTGCTTTCTTGGTCCCAGGTTTCTTGGCCATAGTTTGATCAATGATATCACGTGTTGGCTCACTCGAAAGTTGTTTACTGCCATGTCCGATGCAACATCCACCACAGAACGCAGCCGCGATGGACCACAACGAGCATACTTGAACTCGCTTGGAATAACCGGACCCGTTCCAAAGTGGCTGCCTATATCCCTCGTACGGAAACTTTGTAACCTCTTCGACGGAACGGCCCACTCACCATGATCATAGCTGGCAATATCTTCAGCGGCCCTTGTAGTCCCAATAGTAATGTTGCGACGATATAAAACTGGTCTAAAAGCAGCCCCTACGAGCCGTGACATACACGGGCACGCTGTATCTCCCCCTCCACGGAGAAGATACGGCACTGCCGTTCTCCCTGGGTTACACGTTCTTGGTTCACCTACAGCGCCTCCCCCTCGCGTACACCTTCGCGTCTACCCGTCAACGCCTGCGTCCCCGCCATCTTCGCCAAACCGAGGAGCACACCCCTCGATATCCCTATCCCGAGAATCTACCGAAGACTCCTTCAACGGACCGCTGTATACCCTCAAGGCACTCGCGATTGCAACAGCGATCGTCACCGCTGGCGCGTCTGCTTCCGTGTTTGGAATCATGGCGTACATGGGCGTGAACGATGTCAGTTCAGTTTAGTTTAGTTGTTCTTCCCCATACTCACTCTTCACCTCCACCTAGACATCCGAGTTTGCAACACGAATGCGTCTCTGGGTCATGTCCAATCTCCCCATTCTGTCCGAACGCATATACCGACCACTGGAATCGAAAGATGACGAAGGGGTCTCTCCACTCTTCCGTTCCAGCAGCGCTTCAGACCCTTCCTATCCAACAACTGAATTACCACCTTCTTTGGTATCTGCGCCGTCGCGCTCTGGTGCGCCCAGCCCACATTCTACGATCCCGCCATTTGACATGGTTGCAGCACAAGCACGGCTCGCAGCGGCATACGATCGAGGGGGATTTTATGCTTGGGGCGAAGCAGCCCTTAAGGAACTCGAGGCGGAAGCGGAAGCGGAGCGCGCCAGGAAGGCTGCGAGCGCATGGGAGAGTTTGTCTGGCTCGGGGACGAAGGACAAGACCAAGTAAATATTGTTTCAGATCGTTGAGGCTGTTCCATTTAATATCAATAGAGTATGTATATAATAGTAGCGCTTATATAGTTGTAGATCTCGGAACACAAAGTTATTCCTAACCACTCCGTACTCATGACGAACGACCATCGCGACTCAATAATATCTTCCAAGCGAGGAGCTCGAGATACCGCACTTGCACTTGCACCCGCGTACGACTCCCTCGCGCACAGTTCATTCACAACTGCGACAGGTGAGGCCAATTACCCTGAATCCGGGACCCTTTCTCAAGTCAGAACGTACTGTCTTTCTCAGCAACGGAAATCGTCAGACGCATCGGCGCTGGTGAATGGACAGCGTTGCAAGTCCTCGAAGCCTACATCGCTCGTGCCGCTCATGCACAGTCCACGACAAACTGTCTCACAGAGGGTCAGTAGATGACCCATCTCTTCCGTAAAGCCCATACAGATAGTGTTGTTAGTTCTCTTCGAGGATGCTCGGCGTCAAGCAGCCGAGCTTGACAACGAATTCGCGAAGACTAACAAGCTGCGTGGCGTTCTGCACGGCGTACCCATGAGCTTCAAGGACCAATGTACGCCGTCTTCTCAGCGCTAGCTCGTCATTGCGAACAACTATACTTATTTCGTCACACGACCATATGCACAGTCGACATTGCAGGATATGATACTACGATTGGGTTCACTACCTGGTCCAACCAGCCATCCACCGAGAACGCTACGGTGAGTTTCAGTCTACCACTGCCACAGATGCCTTCTGACGTATCATGATGGAATCATGAATAGCTTGTCAACCAATGCTACGCAGCTGGAGCCATCATCATCGCTAAAACCAATGTCCCACAAACAATGCTCGCCTTTGAATGTAGCAACCCCCTGTGGGGTCGCACGTTGAACCCCTGGAATGGTAAATATACCTGTGGTGGAAGTTCAGGAGGAGGCAAGTTTTGCCGCTTGTTTGAAAGTATGAACGCCTTTTTTTGGCTAATCACAGCACCTTGATTCTGAAGAGGCGGCTCTGCTGGCTATGGACGGGTCTGCCCTTGGCGTGGGATCTGATATTGGAGGCAGTCTGCGCATTCCAGCTGCCTACTGTGGTATATACTCGTTCAAACCTTCGGCGGACCGGGTCAGCAGCCACGGCGCAAGAGGTACGGAGAGCTTGGGTTATGGAGATCTTTCTAACGATGTCCAGGTTGCAGACCAGGGTTTGAGGGGTTCCGCCCCGCTTATGGGCCCATGGCAAGGTAATAGCAGATCGATAGTCGTACTAAACACATTTATAATTTCCTGCTAGGTCTGTCGAAGATTGCGACTTGCTCTGTCGGGCCATCTTCGGAGAGCTCGACGCATGTCATCGAGTGGTTCCCATTCCCTACCGCCCAGTCGAATTACCGACGAAGTTGAAATTTGGTTACTATTCCGCCGGTACTATTAATATCTCGGTTTTGAGTACTTCATCCGTATGACGACCATCTTCACTGCCTTCAGACATACTTGCGCGGACCTCCCCTGCAAATGTGCGCGCCGTAGAGGAAACTGTTGATGCGCTGAGAAAGGCTGGACACGAGTGTGTTGAGTTTTCTACCACATTGCGTACGTTTGTCTTCAGAAACTCATCACGAGAGACTCTGACAAACACTTCGTTTAGCTACTGATGCGATGGAAATATTCGTTGGGCTGGTTACGTCAGATGGATACAAGAAAATGTTGTCTTATCTGCAGGGTGACCCTCAGGTACGAGTGGCATTGCCAACGCACAATGGCGATGAGTTTGACACTTCATAGGAGGACAGTTTGTTTATGACAACCCTAGGGGCAAAGCTGCCTGGTGAGTCTCTCCCACTATTTGCATTCTAACCAATTATCCGAATATTATTACAAGATTTTCTGCGCAATTTGATGTGCTGGGGGATAAAGATATTTTACGGGGATAGCCTTTTTGCTCGATTCTTCGACCAATCGCGGACGAAATCCGTAGTTGAATATTGTGAGATAGTCGATCAGCGAAACAAGGTTGCGGAGGCTTGGTACAAAGAGGTGAAGAGTCTTTTCCCACATCATTCGTCACACTCAAATCTCAAATCCCATAGGTTTGGGGTGAACACCAATTCGACGGAATTATAGCCCCTGTCCAGGCATTGCCTGTTATACCCCATGGGTGGCGTCTTTCTCAGTTGGTCATTCCCAGTCGAAACTGATGGCAGGCATTCCAGTGCATGCACGTATCTGTCAGCATTGGCTTGCGCAACGGCTGTGTTTAACGTCATTGATTCCCCCGTTGCGACCATACCCGTGACACGAGTAGATCCATCACTAGACTGCTTACCTACGGACTTCAAACCAGGTGAGGGGGGCGGGTCTGTTTTGTTTGAGAAGTACATGTATCAGAACGGGGAGAGCACTGCATACAAACCGCAGCAGATGGCGGGTATGCCAGTGGGCGTTCAGCTCGTAGGCAAGAAGTGGGAAGATGAAAAGGTACTTGCCATGATGCGTGTTGTGGTTGATGCACTGGGGCCTAGAGGATTTGGCCCAGGAAGTTGGGACATGCAGGGCAAGTCCGCCGACTGAGCTGTATCTTGCAAGTACGCCATATTTGGTCTCTTCTAAACACGTATTTGACGATTCTTCCGTTAGTAAATTGTTTCAGCTTGTATTTATTCTAAATCCTAGACATGTTCGGGCCAATGCGTGTTATCACCACCAGGACTTTTCTATTTTGGAGCTTAATATCCGGTAAGTTAATAGGACATGGGATGTGTGTATTCCGTGTGGATAGGGAACAACACTTTTGTTGGTCATTGTCCGAAGGGCTTCCTGAACGTCAGGCAGATAATGCTTGAACGCACTATCAACGTACGGCTTCGCTTGCCCGAATGTCACGAACGCGGTCCATACAATTGATCTTTGATGCTTCGGGACCAGAGGTTCCTCTCTACAGGCCAAGACATTCGTGCTATCCCTGAGGAATATTTTTCCCAGGGTAGGCAGTATCTAAGAGCTAGTTCGGGAGGAAAGTCCCATGATAAATCTAGGTACAAAGACCAACAAAAAATCCACAAGGACTGTTGACATAAGCTGCAACATTCCGGCGGAGTAGTAATTACATGCGACTATATAGAACTTGTCGATTGATCGCAACGAATAATTGACATCCACCATGGCCGAGCACCCTTCAGATACTGATGAAGAATTCGTTGAGTGGGATACAATCGCGGACTGTGGGCAAGATGTTGACGAGGTTGAAGTGATTGACATGGAGATCGAAGAAATCGACGACGGCCATCATATGGCTCAAATTCGTACTTGATTCAAGCTCCAATTTGAGGCCTTATACGCTGTATCCATGACTATCATCGAGGCAATCGCTCTAGCGACTCAGAGAGCTGAACCCATACCATACCATACCTCCATCCTTTCTGGTGAAGGATGGATGCTGGAACTCTTGAATGGTCACCCTGAACGGATCCGCACTGAACTTGGCGTTCATAAGCACGTCTTTAAGATGCTAGTGGACGAGCTTCAGTGCCATCAATTCAATCACTCAAAACATGTCACTCTCCAGGAGCAACTGGGTATTTTTCTATATACCACTGTTACTGGCCTGTTGATCAGGCACGTTGGAGAGCGTTTCCAGCAATCAAATAGTACTATCTCGAAGTAAGTATTGAATTGACATGTCTCTATGTATGACTGATCACGATTAATAGATACTTCAAGGAGATGCTCATTGCATTCTCTTCGCCCGGAATTTATACGAAATATGTACAACTTCCCCGTACTGACGCTCCAGTCCACGACTCTATCCTCGACAACCCCAAGTTCCACCCATTCTTTGAAGACACAATCGGTGCAATTGATGGGACGCATATTGTGTGTGCCCCATCTGCGGAGGAAAGGGATGCGTCGCGAAATCGCAAAGGATTCATGTCACAGAACTGTCTCGTATGTTGTGACTTCGACATGCAATTCACATACATGCTCAGCGGCTGGGAAGGCTTGATGGCGGATGCGTCGATCTATCACGATGCACGGTTGAGCGACCTAGCTATTCCTGATGGCAAATACTACCTCGGCGACGCAGGGTTTCCCAATTGCCGCCAGCTATTGGTTCCCTACCGTGGGCAACGGTATCATTTAGCAGAGTGGTGCCATGGACAGACCCGGTGAGTTTCTTCTAGTCTTCTTTAACTCACAATGACTCACTTCACATCAAGGCCCGTAAACGCACAGGAACTGTATAACCTCCGCCATGCACAGCTCCACAATGTCGTCGAGCGTATTATTGGTGTACTCAAACGCCGCTTCCGAATTCTTATCCTGCCTCCAGAATATGCTATGGACGTTCAAGCTCGCATCCCAGCTGCTTTGGCTTGCATGCACAACATTATCCATACATGGGACCCAGTAGAGCTGGAGGATATTGAGACCGGAGCAGTTCCATCGCCACAGACATCTGGAAACCTGTCCAGCTCAATCGCTGATGGCGTCCCCACTAACGCAGATCGTGAGTGGATGTCCACAAAGTGGGACAGGATCGCCCAAGACATGTGGGCCAGCTACGTTGCAGAACGTGCTCGGAGGGGCAATCCAGTCGCATTTTAACTATTCAATACATACTTGTGCATACCAGTAGCAGACTGAGCAAAATTCGATACATACTAGTCATGCATACCAGAATTCACACATCACTCGAATAAGCAGACATGATTACTGATGCAAGGACAATACAATGGCATGAAAGTGCTACAAGTGTGACACGTAACTAAATTTCCCGTATTTCTTTGAGCCGCAACTCAATCCATGCCTTGCGACCAGCAGCAAAGCGGATGGGATCCTTCGTGAGCGAAAGGTACGTATCAGCAAAAATGACATTGTTGGTGAGAAGATCCAAGAAACGAGCCAACTCATCAGGTGAGACAAGGGCCATATCAAGCTCGAGGAACTGCTCCCTTGCCTTCCGGGATAGCGGATGGGTTGGAATGCGTGCCATGGACGAGGGGCCACCAACTGCAGATCCCTCCGAGATGGTGCTCTTTTCACTCTTCAAGGACTCCATAAACTCGGCTTGGATACCTTCCAACTGGTGCCCCAGACGCTCTATCACCTCATTATTCCCAGCACGCCGCTTTCGAGCTGATGATGAATTGGAAACCCTAGATCCGGCCAAGGAACTTGATATAATTGAAGAGCTGTCGCCGTCTGCCTTCCGCTTTTGAGAGCGCTCGATACGAGCTGAGACGCTAGATGACAGTTTGATCGAGCTAATATTTGAACCGTTAAATGAAGAAGGCGCTGTGGGAGGTGTGAAGCTGGATGGTGTGGCAGGAACACCAGCAGATTGGTCGGAATGTAAATTGAAGGCAGCCTGGGTGTTGGTTGAAATGGCGCATGGTGTGGAAGGTGTGATAGGGGGAGATAAATCCGCTGGTACATGCTGAGGGGTAGACATCTCCACGTCGTTAGAAGTGCATGGAGTGACAGAATGTCCCCCCACAGTGCTATTACTTCCCTCATCATGCGAACTACTACCGGTGGAAATGCCATCAGTAGCAGAGCGCGGAGCACTGAGGCTTAATGCAGAGAAGCGATTTAAGCCCTTGCCCTTAGAGGGCATGAGCAGCTTCATTTTATCGTAGTGTAGCCAGCCTTTTGTTTTGAAAGTAGTCGCATCTTTGTGTATCTGTCAACATTACTACCGTTAGCCTAGATCAGTGTCCTTCTTATGGCGACGCACCTTGACATATGCATCCCACACAGCCTTGTTCTCCAGACCGACATTGGCCCCTAACTCAAGTGAATATGCGAACCCGGACATGTTCGCAATGTGATCAACAACTTCATATGTCTTTCTCAGCTGTAGGCAATATCAGTTGATTATTCCATTATTTAGGCTGAAAATTACTCACCCTTTTGTACTTGTCCTTACATCCTTTGGGAGTCTTGGGTCCTCCTTTGCTGGGGTTGGCAAGAGCAGCAGCAACCCCATTCCAAAAAGTTGCCCGGAAATTCGTGCCCTGGCCAGCCGATGCCTTGTGAGAAATAGCTAGATCGAGGAGAGTGTTAATATCCGCATCCGGCCATGATGCTGATCCCGATGATGTGGCCGCTTGGTGAGAAGTAGATGTACCCTTGGTGGGTGAGCATGATGACTTCTTGGAGGTCATCACAGAAAGAGAGAGAGAGAGAGCGACGTGTGAGCCACACTGCGGTGTTGATACTAACCCCGCCTCCAACACGGCATCTCGGCCAGAGCCTGAACTCCGCTGGAATATTGCAGCTTATGTCAACAGTCCTTGTGGATTTTTTGTTGGTCTTTGTACCTAGATTTATCATGGGACTTTCCTCCCGAACTAGCTCTAAGATACCCTCTGATGACGGGGAAGTCCAGGAAGTACTAGTATATATTCCCATTTCTCCGAATGGCGGGTCTTACCTGGACGTGCGACTCTGGAAATGGGATGAATCAAGCCACACCCAACCATGAACTTGGACACACTTGCTAGGTTGTCATACTCATCCTTTTCAACCTTTCTCATCGAGGTGGGAGAGGGTGCTGGTGTACTCATCGGGTATGCAAAATTTGAGCACTCTACAGTTGAGGACAACCAAACACATCCAAAATCTTGATTGATTTTGCTGACTCACAAACTTGATAGATATGTTTCTAAATCACATAAATAGATTATTTAGGCTTAGGATGTCAGGTTTGCATGAGCCAATTCCCCCAAAAATGTATATATGATACCAGGTCATGTCCAAAAATTGGCCAACCCATAAAAAAATAGTTAAAAATATATAAAATGTGCATTCAACTCCTTTCACTGAGGCAAGTGTGTTCCTAGGACGGAGAGTGGACAGGGCCAGTCATTGAGCTGTAAAAAATATGGGATTTCAGAGGTTTGAACTCACACTCTACTATCCATTATGCTTTGTGGATCCCCTTTGAAAGAAACAACCAAAGACATATAGTGATGTGATTGAGTGTGAGAAATGTGTCCATGGGAGTGGGCAGAAGCTTATCTAGGCTCAGATCAGATGGAAGCAGGTGCGAGTGGGAAGACTGTGTTCCTGAACACTTTATTTGAGCTAGAATATACTGTGTAGAGAGAGAGAGAGAGAGAGAGAGAGAGAGAGAGAGAGAGAGAGAGAGAGAATTCCAAATTTATATCCCGCTGCAAGCAAACAAAAAGTGCTAAGACACAGTGCCACAGGGCCATAGGAGAGTAACATATTTAGAGAGAATATACTATGGGTTACTGCAATTATTGATATGATCAGTGGCTTGCACCAGCTTGTGGCTGTGTCAACCTCAAAACTATCAACAAGCAACAAAATGGCAATTGAAGCCACACTCAACCCATAGTATATACTAAATCTGACAACCTACCCCCCCTTAGGGGGTACAAAGTTACTTCAACACCCAAAAAAATTTGGCCACCCGAAAAACACCGTGGGAACATTTTGGGAAGGTGTATTCTGTATTCCGACGTATTTTGACTCGCTGGTTCCAAATCCAACCTTGGTTTAGCTCAAAACTTACTCGTCTCGCCAATATCAAATTTGATGTGTTTGGTCCTCAACTGTACCATCTCGGCGAAACCCAGGGAGATGTCTTTTTATTTCCCAGGTGATTGTCACACACAGCGGCCAAGTTGTTCTTTCAAAAAGAAAGAAAAAAACAGCGCGACCCGGTTCTCGGGTTTCGATGGTTTTTGAATACACCCTTGCAATCTTCTCAGACCCTATTAGAATATCCGCATTGCTATGACACAGCACATGGCCGGGAGCCGCACGGTATGTATTGTGTTCCATGATGCGGGATTGCGGACCCGTCTCTTTTCTGCTCTGCTGTGCAAGTTCGCGACATACGCGGTCAATGGGTTTATCCGGCTGCGGCGCAGTACTAGTAGCTTCGTGGCCATTTGTCGGGGTCACTATGCACGTGGCGAGGTGCTGCTCCGTCATCCTCTGCGCGGCGAAGAGCTGCGAATGAACCAATCTTATTAGGGCCGACGACGCTATGACAAAGCTCAGGTCTCGGTGGCAACAAACACAGATGAGTTAGACAAGGGAAATCGGTGAGCTATTACTATCCTCAATCACCGCCTGCTAAATCAGGGAACGTCTATGTTGCGGTTATTCCAAGCCTATAGAAGATCCTGCTGCGGAGGGTTTTTACGATATAGACAATAGCGCCCAGATCCGTCGTCTCACCGATAGGAAGCACGTTTAGGATAATGCAAAGTAACCGACTTACCATTACTACTACATACGTGCTCGTCGGTGGGCGGATATTATGACATGCGCAGTTCAAGTTCGACTTCCACCCTGGAACGTTCTAATCGCAACCCTTGAAGCTGGAGGGGCTGGCTGCTGCGGAGTGGGGCCCTCAACGACAACCTACCTCACTGCATCACGTTACTAAAATGTTCTTCGAGCCTTCTACAAGAACATTCCCATCGTACAACTGCGGCCAAGGGTTCCGAAGAAGCTTCAACATAAGAAAACTAGTCAAGTTTGGGTATAAGCACACCAATCAAGTTCGACACTACTAATCAAGGTGTGATAAATGTCCGTTCCCCCGCACAGTCGTCCGAGTAAAAAGTTTTTGCCAGCCTATCACGAGCTTGGGTATTTTCAAAGTCACCACACCTCTGGAGGCCGATGTTTATCTCCATTCTATTCGAAGCCGCAGCAAAGAAGTAGTGCTAAATAAAAACACGATGTGCTATATATAGCGCACAGAGAGATGATCCTCGGACCTCACACCAAGTAAAGGAGATGCGTACTGTGGGTATTGGAAACTAAAATACATTGAATTGATACAGATCGTATACACCCGAAAAAAAAAAATCCCCGATCACAGAGCGCCTCTCGCTCTAGCGTCCACGTGTGCGCGGAACTCTCCCAAACTTTGGTCATCTTCCTCCATCAGCCCTGGCACCGATGCTGGCAGGCTTGAATGACGCATGTAGCCATCGATTGCCGATTGCAGGACATACCCAGATTGGTGGTCGATGTCCACGACGACCTCCATCAACTCAGACAACTCCTGCCGCAGACGATCCCAGATCATCGCCCATTTCCGGATGGGGGTGTTATTGTTGATCTGGACGTAGTTTGCACAGGACCTCAGCTCCAACCTCTTTAGGGTATTTTTGTGGCGCAAAATAAACTCTTCGATCCCATCGGCCGAGGGGGTGTCGGGGAAAATGATATTCTCTAATACAAGGTTCTTGAGTGCCGGATAAGTGTATGCGCCGAGCTGAACAGTAGGGCAGTGGTACAGTCCATTGGGGCTTTTGATCTCGAGCGATGTGAGACGAGCATTTGGAACAGGAAGGAGAGCGTCAATGGAGCGGTTCGCCGTCTTGGACCCCGACCACGAGGAAAGCTCGATGTTGGAGACGACAGAGATGGAGAGGTGTGTCAGGGGCGAGTCGGTCAGCGAATGCACAAAGTCGTATTGGGAGCGGGGCATCATGACAACGTTGGTCATGGTGAGTGACCGTATGCCCCTGTTGGGGGAGGAAGTACTCTTCATGGCATGATAGACAGAGTTGAGTACGGTGAGCTGGCGATTTGTGAACCAGAAGGGGTTCTCATGCATCTCGGCGCCCGACTCGGAGATGAAGGAAGGCCAGAAGTTGAGCGTGACAGATTTGAGACTGGGTAGATGAGCCAGCGAGCAGAATGTTTCTGTCAACGCTTCTTCGAGTTCTGCTATTTCAAGCTCATCGTAGTCATCTGTGGCGTCAACTATTAGCCATTGGGTGTAGGGAGTGGGAATGTGGATACTGACCTTGGGAGTCGCTTGGACTGAGCAAGCGGAATGGATGGTTATCCCGAGGGTCGTACACCACGTCCTGCACATGCGATGCCAAGGCAGGGGTCGCGAAGATCTGTGCGATGTTTTGAGCGCTCTTGACGCTATTTTGGATGCAAATGGTGTGGAAGAGGTTGGCAGTGACGAGGTCCCGACAGGAAGTGTTGACAGCACGGAGATGGAAGAGGTCAGGGGTGTCGGAGACGTTGTCCACGATAGCCTTGACAAGCTCGATGGGTAGGTTCTGCATGGTTGTGGGACGGAAAAGCTTGGAGGAGCTGGGCAAACTCTGACTGACTGGCCAGCGTTTATATATCTGTGGATTTCGATAAGACACCCCCGATTGAGGAGAAATGGATGCCGTCCAGGGGCGTTGAACGTATCCGATTATGGCATCTCGAGATTAACGCCCGGGTCAGTGATCTCGATCTCTTGGCGTCGCTGCCAAGCTGGCAAGCCGACACGAACAGCTTCGCCAGGGCAATGAAACGTTCTCCAGGCTGAGGTACACGATAACTTTGTTGGTAGAGGGGGTGACGTCGACGAGTGTTGTTCCGTCATTACTCCATCACCTCGGTGCGCAGCAAGTCAACATCTATGTTTCGAGCTATTGTTAGCGATGATGATGACCACACGCATCACCGACGAGATAGTTTGCGGAGTACCGCCGAGAATGCGGCCGCTCATTCAATTCCAGATTATCTTATCACACTGGTCATATTCAAGCCAAGGCGCTCCAAGTGTTGATACATCATTCGCTCCGTGATTGCATCGGCCAGCGTGGATACGAGGAACCCGTAACATCTCGCTCGCTTCAAGATCAAAGTCTCATCAGATACTGGACTACTATGGCAAAGCCTAAGGTGACTTTTTCAGACGGGTTTCTGAATGCTATACTACCTTGGCGCCGTGTGGCAGCCACTGATCAAGAAACTGCCTGCCCGTTGAATGGATAAATGTAAGTTAGGGACACTGCGGTGCATACGACGTACAGGTTCATACACCGTCAGAAGCCAGGCACTCGGTGGTCGTGGAATCATCCCTCTCCACAGTGGGTCTCCATACTTGGTCTGTTGAGCACTGACTCGGCCAAGGCGGATAACAAGCTGCAACGTATCGCTCGCATCAAGTATCGACTGCAAAGAGACGAATAGACTATTCTTAAGAAGGCGTGACATTTTTCTGATTTCCACGATCAAGAGGAAACATTACACAATTAATACATAGCCAGGGACACGCTTTCAGAAGCGAACAATACGGGCGTCTACGGTGGTTGCGAAACCTCTAGACTCATATTACGAGATCGCTCGGGCAACTCCATCAACTTCGAAGACGCCAGCTGAACCACCAAGTCTAGCAGCCCATCAACATGGCTTTGCATGGCGAAACCGCGAGCACTTGTCGTCCCGAGTCACCAAACCCGCTGATCAGGTACCCCTTAATACGGCATGCCACAGGAACACAGCCCAGGTTTGCTAGACCTGGAATGGCACCCTGTGGTACCTGGCCCCTCGCTCCAGGCTCGCCATCAAGTTGCACAGATATGCTTGCCAAGAAATCAAGGTGTTATCCGGTTGAGCGGCATCCTTAATCTGCCAGAACGCTTCCTGCTGTGGGGGACCCGCTGCAGGTAGAAATCAGTGGTGGGAACTATGGCCCGCATCCTCAATCTGCCAGAACGCTAGTTCCGTCCTGCTGTGGGGGACCCGCTGCAGGTAGAAATCAGTGGTGGGAACAGTGGCACTCAGTGGCGTCCATTTCCACACTCTGCGGGACGCCCTAATAGTCTGAAGTTTACACCCTCCTGTCAATTTATGCTTCAAGCCATGTGTTGATGCCATGAGCGTGCGTCGTGCACTTCCATGCGCATAAAGCTCCATATACTAGCAAACTGTGTGGTAAGCGGTAGTAGTCCCGGCACCAGCCAAACCGGATTCATCCGGGCACGTACCCCTCACGTTGTCCCATTACGTCCTAGTGCTTCCCAGAACTAACACTTGTGTCCGGACTTGCTCGGATACCCAAAACGTCTGGCACCGAGTGCTCGTTGCGTCTGCTTAGTGGGGACTGATTTGGACCCCGAAGCCAGTACTTGTGGCCTAAAGAACAAAGGCCATCAACCTTCGACTCGGAAGACTGATGCCAAGCTAATATGCTTTCATGTAAGGCTACCGCTCATGATGCGCCACAGATGCTCAACTATACAAGGAAGTGGGGAGTGCTACAGACAACACAAATTGATACACTAAGTAGGGAATACTGCTGATACCTGGCAATGCTCTAAGAGTTCAATCCCTTGATTCTACCCTTTGCTGAAACCCCTTCGATCTCTAGTGAACCTATACCAGTTCTTTCCCCCTTTCTCCATGCTTCAACAAGAGCCTTTGCCTCCACAGGCTGGATATCGCGATTGGCCGTGCCCACCGTGATGTGCAAGACATTTCGGATATCTTCGTGGAGTTGTGAGACAAACACCTGTCCTGGGTGAGCGTCCGCGCTATCGTCAGGCGTAGCAAGGCTGAAATCTTCCACTGTAAGGGCCATTACTCTGTCGTTCCACAAGAGGTGTCCAAGATGGAAAGAAAAGAAGGGTGGACCGGACATCAGATGGATAGCCCTACACCGCTCCCAGAGTTCCATTTGTCCCGGAAGATTATGCTTGTGCACGAAGGTGACATGTGGCCTGTTGGTGACGCGGCCATCGCCCACCAGTGCGCGCCAAAATGCCCTGCCGTTCACAGGAACGTCTTCGGCCTCGTCCAGGCAGGTACCGACAACGTCAAGAAGGTCAATCTCGGGGAGAATCCCATAGTATCGCGGTTCGGGGACTTTCTTGCTCTTCTCGTTGGTTTTCTTCGCTTTTGGCACATACTCCTGCGCAACCCGTACTGCTTCGTCGATACTTTCTTGACTCGGTGTTTCATAACCTAGAATCTGCACACACCCATCCACCGCACGAGCAAGCGCAGATTCGAGAGTAGCCTCGACCTCCATGTCAATGATATCATCCACTTCGTTAGTTGCGAGCTCTTCTCTGTCGCGGATAAACTGCCATATAACGTCTTCGTGATATTTCGCCACCGTATCCGCACGTAGAGTTTGGTGATTCTCCCCTCGCGAGAATACCCGGTCCGCACACAGCCGATGAACCATGGCAGGCGGCTTTTCCATGTTCCAGTTAAGTGCCAACAGCCGGACAGGCGGATGAAGTTTGGAAGTAGCCTGTCGTAGTGCTTCCCGATGTTGTCGCATATGATTGTTTCTTTTAGCCAGATCAGTGGTAAGGTCAACCATGCCCACCGCGAATAAGTGGCACTTACTTGTCTGCAATAACTACGTCGTGCTTTTTGAGAAGCTCAACGACGTTCTTTATGAAGGTTGGACCGCTTTTCTTGGTTTGGGCATCATCACTCTGGGTATGTCCAAAGCGAAAAAGGTGAGCTAATGCGACTGACACCGTAGTTTTACCTGTTTCTGCTGTATGAGAGATGGCTACCGAAGCGAAAATGACGTAGCTTACCGCATCCAGGTATCGCGACAGGCAAAATGATGGTTTTTCCAAACTCTGTTGGCTGAGAACCTTCCAATTCCTTGGAAACATCCTTCCCTTGATTACACCCCAGCCATTTTAAGAATCGCTCACGAGTAGCGATGATCCCTTTCCCTTTGCTGAATTCCGAGAAAGCAGCGCGGTTTTGCCTAATCTCTTCTTTGACCCATTTGACATACAGCTGCGTTTCCTTGCGCTTCAATTTCGATTTGGGAATTTTCGCGTCGTTAAGTGGTCCTTTGGCTGAAAGCAATATCTTGGTAATTTCTCTCCAATCACGGTACATCATGTACGGTTCGTCGAATTTTACTTTGAAGAAGAATGATGAACCTGCGGGATAAGGGGGGGCACGGTCGCGTGATGTTGAATCAGGCTTCGGGTGGACGATATGGGTGCGGACAACAAATCCCTCCATGGGTTCGCCCTCCCACATGCCGGTCTTGGCGATCTCGTCTGTGAATTGCTTCACTTCGGGTATTGACTTTAACACAAGTGTGGAAGTCTTTATGAAGCCCCATTCATCCGCGAATGCATCCACGATATTCGCTGGGAGAGTGCGGAAAGCCTTGCCTGTCTCATTGATGCCATGCAAATGTAGCCCAGACTTCTCCGGTGAGTAAGGCAGCACATGCTCTTCGAAGTTGTCATCGCAAAGCTACATTCAAGTACGGATACATTGTCAGTATCGTAAGTTTAGGTATGATCATGGCATGTTAACGTACCTCCGCCACTGCGGTCCACCTCCTTTCCCAAAGAGCAGCAGCCAACGCTTCCTCAGACTTGCCCTTTAGGGCGATATGTCTTTTAAGCCATCTATATCCGGCCTGGGAATGAGTTTCTTCTACGCCTTGCATTGACCCCAAGGCGTGTTTCGATGTTACGATCAGCTTGGATGAGGAAAGAGGTGCGATGAAGATGATGCATCCGTTTGACTTTACAGACAGCGTGTAATCTGGCCCAGTATGAGCTTGCATGGAAGCCCACTGTTAACGCGCATTTATTCTGTCAGGAGTGTTTCGCGATCTGAGAAAGGCACTCACATCTGTCCAGGGGACCTCTCCGATGTTGAAGAACTTGTCATATCCTCGCGCTACGATCTGGTATCGAGGTTCCTTGTCGTCCTTTGATGGAAGCTCCCGGGTAAATAAACCTCTTGCCAATGTGGGGAATGGGGAAGGAACGTCATAGTACTTAAACTCGTTCATCTTCCAGCTAGTAATCGAAATCGCGGGATCGGAAGGTGCATTGTAGGCATGGGACCGAACAAGCTTGGGCGATTTCTTGGACAGCCGATAAAGATCAGAAACGAGCTTGGAATCTTCCTCGTTGAACGGTGTCTCGACCATCGTAGATAGCAGCCGGGAAGAGGGGTTGGCGACGGGGGGTACTATATTAGGTGCCCTTATTAGACCTAAATACTGGAAGACGAGTGCAGCGTTAGAACAGCTTCGAGTCAGAGAATGAATGGATTGACTCGTGATACGGAAGCGTCATTACCTGTAGCAAGTGCTGTGGAAACACTAGTAATTTTGACATGGTCAGAACCGAAGCATGCAGTAGCCACAGTGCCAACACCCAGTCGGTTCAGTCCAACTCGTCATATTTCCCACCCCACCGATATGCTCATCGGCAGCGACGTTAACCAGGACCTCGTCACTTCCATCGATGTCATAGACAGTCAAGCTATGATCACTTCAATGTACAGTACATCAAAGTTGCTATGCATTGAGTTGTCAGTCACGTGCCAGGTTCTTCGCCTGAGCACAGCCGCCGAGCCTATAACGTGAGTCCACATTGCCCCTCGCTGGTCGCTCCGTAGTTTCACTATTAGCGTCAGGAAACGCTTCAATTTCTTTGCCTGAAACTATTCTGTCAACACCATGGACAATTTTTCGTACAGGGACTGCGTCAGGGCTGCCTTGTCTTCGTTCTGCTCATGCTTCGGCAGTGCACCATCCTCGAATTCGTCCTCGCAGACACCCAACGTCTCTAATCACCGAGCCAATTCCGCAGCTTCCAATGACCTCGAACGCCTTCTTCGGGACACAGATTCGGACGCCCTCTCCTTGCACTCCAACTTCGGTTCTTCATCACACAGGAGGGCAAGACAGCGCAAGCGACCTCAATTCTCCCTCACGCTCTTCGGATATACGCTCTTTGGCCGTCCGCCTATATATTTGTCTGACGACGAGGACGACAGATCACACAACCGGAATAAGATTCTTGCCACGGTTTCGTCCTCAACCCTCGACTCAGATGCCGCACCGTTAGACCCATCAGCTATTGAGAGGTTGACGTCGCCGGATCACTTGGAGGCCGCTCAGAGGGAATTGGAAACACGGAGGAGGGAAGTAGAGGAACAGGCACGTCGTAAAGCCGAACGAAAGGCACGCCGAGAAGAACGCAAAGCTCGGGAGCGAGCTTCAGCGTTGGTGGCACTGACAGGCGGGAGACTACCCGAGGATGGAGAGTTTGGGGACTTCCAGGGTAGCGGTACAATATTGTCCCCGCGAGGGCCAGGCAGCGACGGCGTCGACGTGGTACATCCGACAGACACCGGGTCAAACTCGGGTGACGTGGATGATGCAGATTTGGGTGCGGAGTCGTACGTCAGAAGAAAGAGTCATTCCGGAGTACGGAGTGGGTCCAGTGCAGATTCAAAATCTCGCACATCAGCCTCTATGTCGACTGGAGATGCCAGTCACACTCTTTACATTCACCAGCCAAGGCCATATTCACTGACTGAGATGCAACTCCCGACATTCCCAAAAAAGAAGCCACATCGGTCCTCGAGAAGGGGCTCTGTTTTTTCTTCCTCTACGGCTTCCCAGTCTACTTCCAATACCCCGTACACTCCGCCAACCCAGATCGATGGCGCCTTCGCAGCGCCCCCCGTTTCCGCATTCCCAATACCGCACGAAAGAGATGCGTCTTACGGGCACAATCGAGCAAGAGACAGCCAAGAGTTCCCAAGTTCGGGTCTCTCTGGCGGTAGGAGGCCCAAGGCGAAAGATATCGGAGCGTTCTTGTCCGACATGAAAGGCGCTTAATGAATCCACATATGTGTGGCCACCTTATGTTGCTATGCTATCATGACCTTAAAGATGATTATTTTTTGACTCTAGGGGAGATGTCATTTTGTATAGGTACACCACATCTTTAGTTGTATGGATCTCGTACACCGTGTATCTTACACTTTTCTCGGTATTTCAGGCCCTATTAGAATGAGTTCATACTCCTTCCTGTTCTTCCACCGGTGGCAGCGTCACTGCAATGCAAGATCCGATAGCTCTCTTCCACAGTGCGTTCGTCTCCGTCATCGTTGCCCTGTCCCCGATGATGATAAGCCCCAGCCGCGCTCTCGTCCACATCACATTGAGCCTCCTATGATCTTCCACGAAACCGATCTCCCGGCTCGCATTACAGCGAACAGTGCAGAAAACGACAACGTCGCTTTCTCTGCCCTGGAACGAATCAACAGTAGCGCAAGTAACCGACGACGGAAGTGCTTCTTTGAGCATGGAGATTTGCTTCGCATACGGTGACAGCGCAGCGATTGACAACTTCGGTTTATCATCTCCTTCGCTTGCAGGTGACTGCAGCATGGACACAATACGAGCTGCTAATTCAGCTTGCCCTTCATTGCCCTTGGAGGCCGATCCCATCGTTTCTTCGGAATTGCAGTGAACAAAGACGGTGGGGATGATTTCGCCTGTTTCGTTGCTACGGGGCCAGGGGAAGGCTGTGGCAACCAGCGCGGCGAGGACCCCTTCGCTATCTCGTATATGGGATCTGAGTTCGCCGTTGTAAAACTCATCCGAAGGGAAGCGAGCCAGCTCTTTCGGGAAGCGATACTGAACCTACACAGGAGGTTAAATTCAGTAATTGTATGAAACAAAACCAACAGCCAACGTTTAACATCGTCTTGACGGTACCTAGGCGGGTTTCTGCTGTGTAGAGTCTCTCCATGAGAGATACGTCGTACTCCAGGGCTTTGCCCATGGGCTTCACTGTGGGACGCAATTGAACACTACATGAAATAGTGAAGAGGGTGAACATAGTCTCTTGTTATTTCACAACAACTTACTGGTCTCCCACAAGGACCACTCGCTCACTACCTTTCACAAGAGGGATAAGGGAGCAAGGTTCAGTTATTTGGGACGCTTCGTCAATAATCACGGTATCAAAGTTCACTTTACGCAGAGCCCCAAGTCCAGCACCAGCACAAGTTGTGAACACGATCCGTGCGGCATTCACACGTTGCTGTGCTTGCTTTTGTAGGCGATTGTTTTCGTTGATATCCCCACCAACCCTGGCATCGACGGTGTAACTTTGGAGCGCCTTCTGCACCTTGGAGTGATCAGTAGCGACTCGGAGGATGTTCTCATCCGGGAGCAGATGGTACTCCTGATTAATCTTCAAAAACCTCTCCAGGACGTTGTCGACCGCTGCAAAGGTAAATATGAGCTGCCGTGAAATACAGGTTGAGGATGGATGGTGTTACCGTTGTGGGTGGACGCTGTCATCAGAATCTTACATTCGCTGAATTTGAGCAGAAGAAAACGAAGCATTTGGACGACAACAGTGGTTTTCCCTGTGCCTAGCATTCCTTCAGCACGGTAGAACGCGAGGAGAAAGAATCAGGGATCACCTGGAGGACCCCAAATCAGTGACAGCGGGGCCATGCAGGATCTAATAGCAGTAATCTGACTTGCATTCATATTCTCTACACTCGGGATCTCCTCTTCTTCAGAGTCTCCACGAACGTCCTCCGGCTCCTCGTGAGATATAGGGGTCATCACAATCGTATCATAGATCCTACAACATTCTTCACGATCTTCCCATAGCCTTGTTATTGCTTCCATCATCGCGTTCGCAGTCGCTTTAAAAGAATTTATGCCGTTAGTATATAACGAAACCTTGGAAGGTAGCCACACCTATGCTACCGGCCTCATAAATGTTCCACTGCATATCCGGGGCTTCGGGTGGGAGAGGGTGGAATACCTCAACGGTCATCTCCCCGCGGGTCGCTTTAGTCACCACGCCATCGAGAACCGCTTTATTTACCCATCCGTGCTCCGGGTTCGATACGCACAGTAGCCGAACGTGCGAGTGCAGACGAACGGGAATACTAAGATCCACCCGTAAGTGTATCTCTACTTTATTGTGGTCCTCTGTGGGCAAAACGTGCTGAACAGGGTAAGACTTCTGCCCTCTGCGCGGCCTCCCGTTGTCGTCACAGGGGCATGCATCAGCTGCCTCTTCGGCGCAATCGAATGCCACGCCGAGTAGATGTTTGTGGAGATAGGTAGCTGCAGCGTCAGCCACTTCAGTGATACGTCTCGACTCGTGGAGCACGAGAAGCGTTTCCTGGAAGAGAGTTTTAGAACGAATACTCAGCGCAGCTAGCATGAGCGATTCTGTGTAATCTTTGGTTGGCAAGTCTTTGATCGACTGTGCAATTTTCTCCAAGCCAACGAGAGTGGCTATTCCCAGCTCGTTCGCTGCGCGCAAGATACTCTTAACAATGGGAAAACACATCTCAGAGATCGCCTCGGGGAGTGTCATTTCTTCTGTTGGTGGGTATGCTTTCAGCAGGACGTATACCAGCGGAGGGTACCTTTCAATCCATGTTTTGACCTGAGGATGAAGTGGAAGTGTGCCGATCGCCACATCGAAGCTCCAATACAACTCGTTGTCAGCCCGATGCTGCAAGGAGAAGGTCATCAAGATCCCTAATTGGTCGGCTGTGAGGTCCGATAAAAGCTCTCTAAATCTGTCCTCCGATTGCCGAGGGACGAAGAGGTCCTTCAGCCACTCTGGATGGGACTCCCATTCGACCTTAGTTATTGACTTCAATTCGTAAGATGTGAGGTTTCGGTCAAAACGCCCGATGTACTGTTCTGTCTGAACGCTTAATGACGATAAGTTGTTAGCTTGGAGCTAAGGATGTCTTGCAACGACGTACTGTTCAAAATAGAGGTCGAAACTTTGGTGCGCTGTTCGGTCCCTGTTCGAGATAACATGGATCTCTATCGCGATCACCGGCGTCCGCAATAATCTGCCCAATTGCTGCAATGCCGAGGTCAGCAAAAGTCAGCAGCAATTTTAAATACAACAACCTTTTGAACTCTGGTGGAAATTTTCTGCAGGGCAATGCTCGTGATGACGTCTTGTTGAGTCTCCCGAGGCGGACGAGAGATCCAAATGAACGTGTCGACCTTGTTCTTGTTATATAGCTGGAACGTCCTGTCATCGCAGTGCAATCTGTATCCAACAGTGCATGGCCGGTAACCAGCCATGGGAGAAGACGCCTGGGACATGAACGAACACACAACGACGTTATCACTGACTTCGGGTTCTTCATCCCAAGGAATCTTCCCTCGAATGAAAACACCAACAGCGAAACGGTCATCGGTCTAATATAAGTAGATTAACCGGAAAATCTCGACGTAAGCACCATCCTCCTACCTTCAGCACCAGAAGTTTACGTGTAAACTGCTCCGAAGCGATCTTGAGGTATTGAAAGAATGTAGCGGAAGAATGTATGCGCGACGTGTATAGTCGCTGCATCGAGAGGGGTCGATCCAATTGGCGCTGTCGGATGTCCCTGGATGTAAGAATGCCAGATGTCATCAGCGAGTTCCACAGTCGGCGGTGCTCCATAGGAGCAAGTCCGAGTGTGGTGCTGATGGCATGCTTTTCGTGTACCGCAAGGGCACCGAAATCAAGGTGGGCAAGGTAAGGCTTCAACTCCTCGGCCGTCATGAAAAACTTTCTTGCGAATTTCAAGGCTATATTGAATAACTCGTATTCTGATATAGCGTTCGGTTTACACTTGAATAGAGCACCGAGCATGCCTTCTGCGTCCTCTGTGGGAGTCGTGTCAGTGTCAAGTCCATCATCTCCATGTTGGGTAAACCATGTGTGGAACTCTTCAGCTGCCTCTGCAAGGATATCCAAAATGGACCTTCCCTCAGGAGTGGGTGGAGTTTCGAGTCTGGGGGGGATCTTGACTCTAGCTCCATCCACTGCTTGGGAATGCAGCGCGTTCAGTTCCTGACACTCGGAACTTAGTGCACCCTTAGGACTAGCTCGAAGCCATTGCGAATGTAGTTTCACCACTTTGGCAAGTCCCGCGCTGATCGTGCACCTTAGCCAGAACCACAAAGCGAAAATGGGTCACCCACTTGTTGTAAGCGGCAAAGTGATTTGCTAAATCCTGCCTTGTCACGTTGCCACCAGGACGCTCCTTGTTGGGTGGATAATCATAGGACTAACAGTAGAAATAGAATTGTTCCATTCGTGTCACATTACTCGCGAAAGTCTTACCTCATGAACACGTGGAGGGACTATATCCGGGTCCCAGCACACGAAAAACTTGTCACCTACGCCAAAGGATGAATCATACAACTTGGAAAAGAAAAACAGACTTACCGTCTAAGTCTCCGCCGCTACTCATTGCTGGTGCAGCTTGGTGCTTCGGTTTTGCGACTGAGGCGAATACGATGCAGTCAACTAGGTATGAGAGGCGCGGGTGATCTACGGCTCTGAGCTTCAAGCAATCACCTGGAGATAGCAAATTGTTCAGTGGGATTCAACTTCACAGTGAGTCTTTACCAGGATGGAGACAAGGATTCCTCACTACGAGGACATCTCCATTGATGAGCGTCGATAGGCCCGTACGTGAGGTGACACGAATATGGACTTGCCCTTCTTTAAGAATTTTGAAAGGGTCACAAACTCCGTATACCAGGCGTGATTTATGAATCATCATCCTCGACCTCAGTTTATCATTCTTCAAGAATTATCGCACCTCTGACATTTGTGCACCCCGAATTGCGCGGAGAACTTCCTCGCTATCCAGACCTTCCAACAATACGCGCTCTGCAAGCTTGTAGTTGTCCAAGCTGGATGCAAAATCCATAGCATTGTTCACATCTTTCGATGCATCCTCGATCCAACGAAAATACTCCTGTTGCTTGGCAAGGAGCTTTTCATCCGTAACCCCGACACTGGACAGCAGGACGATAACGTCATTGTTGAGCCGACCAAAAGAATAAGGTCTGGAAAATCCAACGACGGAGAAAGAATGATCCTGCGTAGTAGAAAATTTCTTCATGCTTTTGCGAAATTTGGCAAGGTATTTCTTTTCCTTATCCATCTCGGGATGCATCATGAGCACACCTTTATAGCCCAAGTACCTGAAAGCTCTTTGAGTCAAGATCGCCGCCGGTCGCAGCTCCTTGATGACGCACCGAATCTGAAATACACTTGGAGTATAACGTTGGTTTCGGAAGACAATCCGTTTAGCTTTGCTGACTTGCATAGCAAAATGCTTGGCCATGAGTCCACAGCCATCTGAGAAAACCGTGCTAGCATTCTCGATGTCTTCGATATCAGCGATCCGATTTGGATCCAGTTGGACATCAATTTCAGCTGCAGAGAACAGAAGGCCAATACGTTTGGCCCCTTCAAGTATGTGAAATTTAGAAATAGTTCAGCCCACTCAGAAGGACCCACTTTTTGCAGCATTCATTATCCTTCCGTAATCTCCCAGCTTGTAAATCCTTTCATCCAATTCAGCGTCATTATTGGCCTCTCGCATAAAGCACGATCTGCTCCTCTTTCTCCATATCTTAGCATAATGACCCAAAGGAACGAATGAACACTTACCAGCTGACTGTTACTATGGTGGTAGAAACGATATTGTGTGCCGTTGATGAATAAACCTGCTTTCATCAACCGCGTTATATAGTCTGCGATGACCCTCAAACCACTCTGCGGAAATCGCAGCTTTTCAAATGAAACAAGAATGAACTTGTTTGGATCATCACTGAGCACGACACGGTTGCTCGGAATCTGGTTGATATCCAACGTGATCGCCTGGGCCGTGAAGCTGATGCATTTACCGAAGATCTTGGTATCATTGGGCTTACGCCTCTTGGGCACAAGTTGCGCCGGAGGGACAGTGAAGTCCCATGCCTCTTGATCTGGTGGGGGATTTTCAAGCAGTATATACATTTGGATAGCGCTCACAAGGTGACAGCAGGGACGGGGATGTGGTACTAGTTTGAAATTGGCCACACCCTTGGTAAAGCCACCTTGTAAACATTGCGTATCCGAAGCAGTGGCATGCGTCTCGACTTCCCGGGCGTCTCCAAGGATGGCAAGGTCCGAGGGATTGATGCCTGAACTATTGTTGCGACGACTACCATCCCACAAGTGCGAGACAGTATGCTAGACAGACACCCCTCGCCCATTCAAGTGTACATTATAGGACCTTCATCCACTGGGAAGACCACACTTTGCAATGCAGTTGCGAAGTCACTCAAGCTGCCAAGCCGGTGCTTTATCACTGAAGTAGCGCGCGAAGTTATGCGCACGCAGGGCTTCACAAGGGTGGATGTAGGCAATATAGAGATGCAGAGGGCCATCATGCAGGCACAATTGGAGAAAGAGGTCAAAGCCTGCGAGCGAGTACGAAGGGGAAACAGCGATGGCCTCATCCTTAGCGATCGGTCTGGCATCGACCCCGTTGTCTACGCCATTCTGACAGCAAAGGATGAGGAAGAAGCACGCCAGAAGGAAGACGCATTGGTTAACTTACCTGCCTTCCGGATGGCACTCCACCGCTACAAGGACGCTATCGTTCTCCTTCTGAATCCCATCAAAGAATGGCTTGTGGATGATGGAGTCCGAAGTTTAGATAACCACGAACGCTGCATCAACGTCTTTCGTCAAGTTCTTGATGAACTTGGCATCAAGTACCAAGAAATTGGAGCAGAAATGAAGGGGCTAGAAGACAGAGTGAAGGTAGTGGAGGAATGTATCGCCGCTAAGCACTCCCGCGTTTAGGTGAAGACACTGGTAAATCCAAGGTCAGTGACTTTAGATGAGCATATTGCACGATGAAGCTCTTCTGAACATATTTTGCTGGGCAGTGACCGCTCGCCGAGCAGAAACCGCGTTGGCCTTGTCTTATATTTCAGTTGAGAGTCGAGACATCAAGGAGTCTGAACCGAATAATAGAAGTCCACAGTGCACATATTTTCATTTATGTAACTAATGTAACTTGAAACTCAGCATGAGGAGGAGAGGATGTTCGGTATCACTATTAACCCCTCCCACGTAGCTCCAGGAGTCCAAGAAAGAGAAAGTTGACTCTTCTGCACTAGGGTTTGATATTGGAGGACCACCCGCACGAGGGAAACGGGGCTTGCCCTCCGAAATTTGTAGCACGGTCATGGCCAGTATACTGGCGAGCAATAGCGATAACAGTCCTAGGACCCAGAAACTTGTTTGAGCAGTTAGCCTTGCGCCTCCATCTTAATCGGCAACAGATCTTCAGCACTCGTGATGGACTGGTGAAGTAGCGCGTATAGCTCAGCAAAGTATGCAATCTTATCCGTGAGCTATGGAAGTATGAAATGGCTGTATAATCAGGTAGAAGGAAATTACGCACTTGGTATCGCACGACTCTCCCGGAAGTGCTAGGAACTACGAAGATGAGGGTTTCACTTACTTTTCCGTCTGTATGTTCACCTAAATTCTTGCAGTTTCACCAATGGGATACGACCTACCCGCGTCGGCCGGATATACAAACTTGTATGATTGCAAACCAAGGCCATTCCCTTTCTTCCTTTCGTTGGCCTTATTTTTTCCATCCTTTGAAGTTTTCTGTTGCACGGGCCTGGCAGTCTGAGACATCGTGGCAGAAGGCATCGTCATTTGTGACAAAGCGGTTTGGATGACTTCCCATATTCCCATACCAACGAAGCAAACGAAACGTGGCTTGAAGCGGGAAATCTTTTGAAGCAAAGTAGGTACCGCAGCTTTCATCTCTGATCTCGAGAGGTCTGCTGCCTGATATAGGTGGATCTTAGGCTGTACGGGACAAGGGAAAACCACGGAGTATACCTCTACAGAGGGTCGATCTACGACATTCGTCTATCGAGAACTGGTATGTGAATGGCGGACAAAGAGCTGTTTTTACTTGAAATACGTACCAGACCGAGATTATACGTGTCAGGTAGCGAATAGTCATCGGAAGCGGGCAGCAATCTCGAGGTTAGCCCTGAACAGGGTACGTGGTGTCAACGCCAGAGCTCTTCACAAACGGGAGTTTACCTGAACGATGCAAACAACGCCAAAAGTGGTTCGTAGGATTTGCAAAGTGATGTCCAGTCTCAGCAGACATGCGTCCTGGACTAGTCATTCTCAGTGTGATAGAGGGACGAATGACCAGTGGAGACCAACTTGATTCCACAGAAAACGACTAGGTCCACTCAATTGCGAAGATAATTATGCAGAGCGGAATATAACACGCACCGTCGAGCCCCTCCTTTAAATAGTCCTGCAGAGGATGAAGGTGAGCAAGAGCCTCGGGATCCGTATTCCTCTTCTTGGGTCTCTTTCTCGACGAATTGGGCTTCTGAGATGTGCTCGTGCCATCCTCCCAGCTCCCATCTGATGGCCTTTTGCCCTTGCTCGAAGGTGTTCCACCAGCCATACATCTGCTTACCTAACCAGCCCCGCTTTTCCTCTGGACCAATATGCCTCTCCCCTTCGACCTCTGTGCGCGTGTCCAGAACGCCTTTCGTGCTCGCCATCGCTTTATCGCCGTCGACCACTCCACGCAGAACCTCGGAATCCTCTCCATCCTCCTCCGCGCAGGTTTTCTCACATCCATCACAAGAGGAACTATCGCCTCTCGATCCCCGTCCGACTTTGAACGCGTCGGAGAGGCTCAGCGGCGTATCTGGGCAGAACTCAAGTACCGCGATGACAGACCCGTTCTCTCCGATATGAGCCTTATAAGTATGCCCAGTCGGCGCGTGTTCATGGATCTTGGCGAAATACGGAGGATATGTAGCGGGAGAAGGGCACAAACGATTAAACCGCTGGGGATGGGAGAGATTGCGGTAGTTAAGACGAAGAAGAAGGAGCATGAGTGGTTGGAGGCTAGAGAGGCATTGCTGTTGGGACTTGAAGGGGAGGTGGTGTGTAGAGCACGGTGAACGTATGGTTGGTGCTGGTGCTTTTCATTCCATGCGTCATTCTTATCTATCCCGCAGCATTCCTATCGTGCTAATCCAGTATCATATTATCAACGAGCATTTTTCAATCCATTTGTCTCAAGCCAGGGTAGATAGAGGTCATATAAAGGAAAAGCTGTCGTTATGTCGACAGAATGCCTTCACCGGAGGATATCATCTCACTTACATCAGTCCCAAAATTCAAGCGCGATCAATTGTATCAAAGTGAGGTACATCTGGGCACAGATACAACCCTGACACACATACACATATCCGTCTCCTGACATTGAAACACAGGACAGAAATATATACCGTATGATATCAAAGGAAATACCTGCGTATTGGCAGCCCAGGAAATTTACCGGTTTCGACGCCTTACAGCCTAGACATGACAAGAATAGTGCTGCCACAAATCGTCGACGAACTGTTTGTCAGTCTACAGTGTACCCGGAACTGTGTCAGCATGCGTGTTAAAAGAAAAGTAAAAGACACATACATAAATCAAGGTCAACACCTCACGGACAAAGTCCTTCTTTGACAAATTCTTCAGACAATCGGCTTGGTGTGATGTGGTGATCGTAGACAACAGCGAAGTACGCACGCTGCCTGCATCCACCAGATGATCGACGGAGTTACTACCACCCGCCGTCACTGTCGTCATTGCCGGAGGGGGCGAGGCGGCTCGTTGCGATACTCCGACTTTCACTTGACACTCTCGACGGGGAGTGTGGCATCTTGCGTTTCCATTGACGACAATGGGTGGCGCACTTGGGGGTGGCGCAACGCACGCAGGAGCAGGCACATCCCAGCTTTTCTCGATCTCCTCCCTCTCCTTCTGCTTATCCTTCTTGGTCTTTTTCTGCTTTTTTCCTTTGAAGTATTTCTCGAACGCATCTGGATCACTTAGCGCACTCGTATCTGCGAAATCGAGCTCTACGATATCCGAATCGGTCTCAACAAGCGGGGCGCGGGGGTAAGGCCAAAGGTCAGAGTCGGTCTCGAACGGGACAAGAGGACGAATCCTCGGAGGGTTGTTAGTACTCTTGATATTCGTAGTGTTGTTACAATTGACAGCGGTGGCGTGCATGGAGTTCGTAGTAGAGGGAACATCATTGACCGAAGTTGACGGGGGTACGTTTGAAATCTGCTGATGAGGGCCCGAGGGAGCCAATAATTGCTGAACCCGTTGTTGTTGGTGCTGCCCAGTATGCGCTGCAGCAGTGAGAAGATCACTGACTTGGTGGATATCCGAGCCGAATCCGCGCAGAGAAGCACGGGGAGTGACATCGCCGAGAATACGCCCAGCATTACGTGCTGTGGAGCCCTCAGCCTGATCATAAGGTATGGCAAGCCGTGGGATGCTTGCGGTCAATGAACCAGGCTCAGACACGCCATCATCACTTGATTCGTTGTCACCCTCGTATCGGACAGACGATGCTCGGGAAGGGGGTAAACCAAGGAGCGTAGAGATTACTTCCTGGTTGAGCACTTGTGGGAGGGCGGAAGAGGTGGGTTTGGGTGAGAGAATATGGTGATCTTGTGAGTATGCAGTGGGGGTGTTGGTGATTGGGGTGGTAGAATGTGTGGCAGATGGTGTTGACTGCATAAACTGGGAATGATACGGTTGAGACGCGGCGCGCCCAGGTGGCGGCGTTGCCGAAGCAAAAATGGTGTCTAGAAGTGAAAGTCCGCGGGTGGGTGCCACTGCCGTTGATGGGGATGGTGAAACAGACGTTCCCGGTGGACCACGCATGTTTGAAGTAAGGTGTGTAGCTGTGGCGCCTGGGGTTGTGAAAGCATGGGCTAGAATCGGCCGCTGTGACTGGGACTGGGACAGTCCGTTCGTGGGCACACCCCCCAACTTCGCAAAAAGTTTGTCGAGTTCAGAGACACTGCGAGCGGACGCTGTGGTGATGGTTGATTGACCATTTCGGGTGTCTTCCTCTCCCGACTCTGGGATACTGTGGATACTACTAGTGGACGCGCTGGAGGTTGAGCGGGTGTGTGCACGTTCTACGGAGATTGCGTCAGGAAAGAAGGTAAGTATGATGACAACTTACCACTGGTCCTAGACAGTGAACGGAAATTTGGCGGAGGAGGTCGGTCGGGACCGTACCTATGTTCGTCGGGATAAGGTAGGTTTTGCTTTATATAACTATGCAATCTGTGACCACAATCAGCGACAAATGTATGTTGAATTTCCTGTATGGCATACCTGAGCATAACATCGGTCATGCTCTCTCTGGCGTCTGTGGCCAGACACCACAGGCCAACTGTCTGAGATCGGCCTTTGTCTACGTCATGAAGCTTTTCTAGGTCAGCTATGGCGAATTCTGGAGCAAATTTCGAGGATGGTCCCTCTTGCATGGAAGGGTGGAGCATTGCACGTGCGTCTGCAATACGGCGAGCCGTGAAGTCGGGATAATGGCGGAGCATGAGGTAGTTGCCGTGAGCACCGACGCCGTCTTCGGGGTATAATCGTTGGTTGTAGTCCTCCATACCGACACGGTTCATGATGTAGAACCCGTATGGTGGATAAGAATCGCTGTGTTCTGGTTCAAGATGCTGTATGAACATGAAAGGGGATGGCTTACCGTTCATACAAAAACATGCTCCCCTCGAACCCGTGCTTCTCCCACTTGTCTCCGTTATGATGATACACACAGACATGGCTAAATTGGTCAAATATGGATACAATGGAAGGGTCTCTTCTGCGCACGACTTTCATGTTGGCATTGTAGCGAGAGGCTGGTGACATTCCGACATTTGGGTGGGTTTGTTGGGTGGGATCGGGGTGAGCGTTGACAGAAGGCTGCCTTGAGCGAGTGCTGGCAGACACAGACGAGTTTGAGCGGGCACGACGAGGAGGAGCCATTGGAGAAGTGTGAGCGGTTGTTGCAACTTGGAACAAAGACAAGAGTGTATTGAGGTGTCTGTCAACCCCTCGCATGAGGGTCAACTACTAATCTATGGCATCTCATCCAACACTTGTCTCGCTGCCTCTTTCTTTGCATCCTGGATGCTCGTCATCAACTTCAAGTCCCTCTTAACCTTTCGCTCTCTTGCCCGCTGACGGCGTTTGTTGAGGTGACTCCAGTCCTCGCCTACACCAACCGCAGACGGAGGAAGATCTGCTATTCCAGCAGGAAGGGCATCCGTACTCGCATCCGGGGCGACTTTTGTATTTTGTTTAGGCTTCTCGGGTATGATCCTCCATAGCCACACGTCTGTATCATGAGAGTCTTTCGTTGCGACCTTGGTGTGAAACTTTTCTAACTTCCTTTCCTTGGCCAAATGTGGGAGAACCACCTTCTTCAAGTACCTGCGAGGGCAACTAAGGTCAATGCCAGACAGATGAATCCGAGAGTATACACCTTATAGAGCGTAGTGGGCCTGTAGGATTGGGTGGTGGAATACCCCGAGTGGTACCAGAGGGAATGACTCGGCGTTGGGAAACTGGCTGAGCTAGATTGAAGATGTCCTTAGTGGACAGCGGTGGGTTGGATCTGACGACAGACAGTACAGCCCATCGAGCTGCGCTTGTACAGTACCGAGGAAATTCACGGAAGCGAGCAATAGTACTCAGACCAGTATTCATCTTGATTCTTGACTGAGTGGAATGACGGGGACAAGAGCAAACGACCCGAAGGTTCAAAATAAAACAAAACATGCTTTTACACTTGCTTTACACGGTTGGGCAATTACTTCAGATCCTAATCATGCTCTTTTACCTCTCCAATTTGTTCCACCACCAATGTTGCCAATGCCAAAGCTACCAAATGCACCACCACTGGTCGACGTTCCCGACTCGTTAGAAGCAGGGGCGTTACTCAAGGCACTCCTATGACCATGGCTACTGGGACTAAAAGTAGAGCGGAATGCAGTGGACGGCACCGCCTGAATTGAGATGAACTTGTTGAGCGGTGGATGGTCATCTGTGTTAAACTGCACGCAAGTAAGATCTAGCACCACGGACGACAAGAGTACAAACCTGAAATTCGAGACCAATCCCGTCCGCTTCAGAAACATCGAGTAGCTTGACAAGCTTCCTTCCGATCCCATTTAGACGTTCTACATCGTCTTTACTCCGGGTCCACACCTGGATACGATCGACCCTGCTCCTCAGACTCACAACAGCACCACATATATCGTCGCCTTCTTCTAGCTCCTCGCCGACAAGTGCCATTGCAAGCCATGTCCAGCACCGATCTAATAGCGATGGATTGTTCTTCATAGTCAAAACCCATTTCCCCCCATTGGCATTCGCAGGGTCTTCCCACATCGGCTTGATACCAGACTTGAAAATATGGTAATTGGAGTTGCGCTCCAATTTCGAGGGAGGCTTGAGCCAGTTGAGATAACGGCAGAACGATTCGACCGTGTCAAATTCTCCGACGATGGTAAGACCAGCCTCGTAATCATCCGACACTGGGACTGCAGCAAATGGGATGCTGTCGTCAGCCCCCGTCCTAGGAGCAGGTGTAAATGGGGCCTTGGATTGCTTGGTATCATGATAGATGGTCCTGTAGCCCCGTCGCATGACAATGACGAGAATCATATCGATGGAACATATACATACCATGGATACTGGAGTGGGTGTTCCGGCGCCTTCATTACTCCCCCGGGAGTCTTTGGATCATCGACCATCTCTGGCTCGGGTGGGCGTGCTGAGCCATCGATGCTAAGCGATCTCGTTTTTGCCAGACGCGCAGTGATGTCATCCAGCGAGGGAACGTTCTTATACCCCCTGACCCTCTTCTCTGCTTTGGAAGCTGGGCCACTAGTTTCTTGATTCAGCTGCTCAAGCTTCTCCTGTGTGAGGGGCTCTGTATCGAGCGGTGCGTCCTCCGGGATAGAGAGTGTAGTCGACTTTGGTGTGTTGGTGGAGTTGGCTGTGAGAGCGGGTGACGCTGAGCGTGTGGACGGCACGTTGACAAGTATGGAGTCATTAGTGGCAGCGGTCGAGAGCGATGTCTGTGAGCCAGTGCGCAGGAGTGAAGCAGCGAGGCGCGGGCGGGCGGGGGAGGACGAGGCAACGGACGGAGCATTGCTCGAGTTGGTGAGACTGATTCGAGCAGCGAGTTGGTTGAGCGATGGAGGTCGCAAGTTGGCTGGAGTGCGGTCGGGTATGGAGGCATGCAACGATTGGCCTGATGGTGGGCTTGACATCCTGCTCGACGTCGATGGACGTTCAAAGTATCGAGACAGTGCAGGACCGCCATATCAAGTGATCACATGTCGATTTGCAGCGCTAGTTTTTCAGCACCTTTCAACTGCAAAACCTGGACAGGACCGACACAGTCTCGAGCTCAGCGACCCTGTCCCTTGACGTGCAGCATTTATATCTTCGAGTGTGTCAAGCACCTCATACTTGTATGCCTAGCAGTGCAGCTACTGATATTGGTGACCTTCAGTTCTGACAACGTTGTCGACCACTGTTACATGGAACAGAACAAATGAACTACGTACCTACTACGACGACTTGTCACTTCCCCCTACACAGCACGTCATCTATTCTGCTCTGAAACTAGTGACTGATGCGTTTCATAGCTGGATCATACTAGAGATTTGTCCGCCGCTAATTCCATCGACGAGCCCGAAAACAACCAGCTTTTGCGTCCAGGTAAGCCATATGCAGTGGCACCCCAACCGCGTTCAGTTCAAATGTCATTCAGACCAGAGGTAGATGTGGCAGGAAACAGCCGCGAAGCAGTCCCTATCCCAAGTGGACGTTTGACAATAATGAACTCGACAAGCACAAGGCTCACGCTCTCCTTGACCGTGGTGCAATCATCTCTGTCGCTCGAGACCACAACCCCAACTCTCGCCCATTTCACGTCTTCCGAGTGAGCTTCTGGCGTCGATCTTCCTCCATGCTATCCAAGCACCCCCAGTAAACAACGTGCTGCCGTCTCAGTTCGTCATTGCCAGCGTCTGCAAAGCCTGGCGGACGGTCGCTTGCATTTACCAGACCCGTCATCCCCTTTCCCCCTATCCGTCGAATTCTTCTTGTGGCGTCATATGTCAGCTCTAATGAACCGATCCTCGAGCGACTGCTGGACACACTCAAATCTGAAACTCATGCTGGAGGTTTGGTGCGAGGCTGGGAGAATGGATACTTCGTTGATCCTCCAGAGCCAAATTTTCCGCAACCGTTTGACTTAAGTGACTGATAGCTACAACTGTAGTGCCTCTTAGTGCAATGTCCTTGTGTAAACTTCACGGTGGACCCACAGCCGCATACCAGTTGCAAGACCGCGTGCAATATTGATCAATAGTACAGTGTGCTATCCTTAACAAATTTCATCGCCATCCTGAAATGGATCCCAATCACTCGGCTTTTCTTCCAATGCAGGGTCTGCGTCGCTACCCACGGGTTTATCCGCTTTATTATCTTCTTCGTCTGACAAGCCAGCATCTTTCATGCTTGCTTTGGTCAACTTTAGAAGGCGCCGATTTTGGTATTCGACGCGTCGACGAAGCGACGGCTCGACAGGAAAGGGGGTAACTGGGTTCGAAGAGTCCGAGGCAAGAAAAGGTGAGGATTCCATTTCGTATCGAGGCAGTGTTGCAGAGGACTGGTTCGTGGTGTTTCAACTCGTGCGCGGGTGATGGGACAGATGAATTGCACGTACCAAGTCGGGATCAAGTTCACCTTCTGCATCCTCGTCTGAGTCATCTTCATCTACTCCTTTAGCTACGCGGTCCCTGAACACTTCAGCCTCCAAGAAGCGCTCGTAAGCCCCGACTCTGTTCCACCGCGTCGTCTCCACTGTGCCGAGGCGAAGAGTCTCATCAGGGCTGGATAGGGAGAGTGAACCATAAGCCAAGAATAAGAATGGTCTATTTCCAACTCCTTTCCGGGGCGGAATTTTCATCGTGTTTATAGTGATGTGAATTTGGGTGTGCGCAGCGTGGTGCTAAAATCAGTAAGGAAAGCATTCAAAGTAAGACATGGTGCTGCCTTACATATACAATTGCTCTGGAGAGGTCGCCGCCTTTTGGCCAGACTTTGGCGAGTTGAATGTCTTCCTCCGCCTCCCATCGCCACTTGTCGTTCTCATCGTCAAGAAAGAGAGTGTCTTGGAGATCATTCCCAGCATAATGATATGGGTCACGAGCGGTGGAAGACTTGACCCATGTCAGTCCCTCTTCGATCGCCCCGTCCTGAACTTTAGCCTGTTTCTGCACTTCGAATAAGTGACCAATGAAATCTGTTGGAGTAGCCGACTCTTTTCCTTTTCCCTTGGCTGACGACACCGTGCGTGAAAGTTTGTTTGGTGGACAACGTAGATTGTACGGAACAGTTATCTCATCTTTTTTGGCGGGGTCAAAGACATAGGCTATCAGCTTTCGTAGATGAGCGAGTGTATAATTCAGAGGGACCTGGACTACGCGGTATACGCCATCCCGTTTTGAATCCCGCCCGTCAGCACGGGGGTGTATGAGCTGAAAACGGAGTGAAAGATGTTTCGCGAATGAAGTCGGAGGCGGGAGGGTAGTGTCGTGTCTGAGCCTGCGGATGCGACCGAACGGGTTAGTTGGAGAGTCCGCAGGTACAGTCCACGCGGGTGTTCTTGGGGTTGCCAGCGAAGATATCGATGCACATGGCGACGACGGTGGGAGTGGGCTGGACAGATGGCGACGTTTGGGTCCACGGCGCGGTGTCTGTGTTACTGGACTGTCGAGTGTTCGTTTGAGAGGCATTGCTGGTGGATGAGAGTTTAGACTGCTCGCGCGTGAGTTTATCGTTGATACGGTCATGTGAATATCACGTGATCGAGAACACGATCTTATCGCTTAGACGCCAGACACAGCAAAGACTCGAAAGCCGCTCGTCATGATCCACTTCCACCAAGGCCTTTGTGTGCACCACACACCATGCCCCACCACAGCGAGATTGTACGCTTTCTTGCCTCAGTCCGCCTTCGGCTCAACAATATATTCAAACTTCTTCTCGTCCTTGTGCGCCGTGGCAAACAGGCTGTTCTGACATTCATCCGACGTTTCTTGATTGTACTATCGCACCGTGGACCACCGATACCCCCCGAAAAAGCAGCCACCGCGCCCGTGCACGGTGCTTGTTCTCATGACTCCGGACTGCAGTCGGCTGCCTATCCCCCAAGGCCAGCAGGTAGTCCGGTGGGTACGTTGCACTTCTCGCTCTTATTACATACAGTGTGCATTGACTGAATCACAGCTCAACCTAACCAGAGTCTCACGCCATCATCCGTGTCTGTTCAATCTAGTACAGCCGTCATGAACAGTGGCGTTCCCCAAAACCCTCTCCCGAATGACAAGCCGCCTAGAAACCTTAATCTTGACATGGTCCCTCTCTCTCCAGAGGAACTTGGTGAAAGGAGGAATAAGACACATGGACAAATGTGGGCCGGTTTATCTCCATAATGTATTATTAAAGCATATAGGTTTACCTTAGCGAACGCACGGATGCCGACGACATTCCTCCACTCAAAGTTGAATTCACAGTGTAAGTCATAACAATACTTCAACTCCGAGTACGACTTCGACTTCATGAAACCAACAGTCCGGCAGTTGAAACAGGGTGGAAACGCTGCATTCACCCCGAAGGTGCAATCTATTATCAAAACGAAGTTGGAGTCAGATCAAGTCTCCAAAGTACGACAGTCAACAAACATTCACAGGGGGTCCTTACTCGTTGCGACTTGCGCAACGACCAGGAACTCCACCACCGAATCATGCTGTATTCCAGGTACCTCTATGACCAACTCTGGCAGTACCCAGACCCACCGCAGTTCCATCATCTGGAGCTGGTCCTTGATATTGTGCCGAAGAGTCAGGATGCCGAAGATTGCCAATATTACTTTGTTGATCACAGCAGGAGGGTGGTCTTCTGGCTATGCGAATACAAGCCTTCCAGGATCTATTGTTATGTCAAGGGTGTCCAAGCAGAAGATCACATCGGTGAGACATTTTACAGGATCGATAGTTCCCGACTAACCCCTCGAGTAGGGCTAGCGATCGAGGCTCAATACTGGTATTTTTGGCTTGTGGGTGAGTCCATTACCTGCAAGCCCTACTTCTCCTCTGAAGTGTCTCGTTAGTGTCATGATACGATGTTACTGATCGATACCAAGGCAACATTGCGAACTGTTTCCTCACATCAGTCTGGACGCGGCAGTCTGCCAACCGTTGCGCGAGACTCTAATACATTCTCTTTCCGGCAAGTGGACTCCTGTTTGCAAGGTACGATTATTAACAGTATGGCAGAGGCCATATTATCTGAGAGTGCTTTAGCACCTTACACGGCTACCGAGTTACAGCAAATGCTGGACCTTACTTCAAACATTGTTGGTATGTGAAGAAGTTGTGCTCAACTAACACTCAACCACACTTCAGACTCTGCAAGTAAAGACAGCACTATACAGGGCCCTAGTTTGTATGTAATAGGTGGGTTCGTCGTACTTGCACAAATGCAAGATTTCGAGCCCTTTATGTTTTTTCCAGCACGTATGATGCATATATTCAGTAATTATCCTGCAACAATAATCTCGAACAAATGTCGCTCATCCTCTAGATAGCGCGCATGAAGTTCATCAACTTCCACGGCCAAATGGGGGCTCGTTTGAATGCGGATCAGTCAATCTATGTCAAGGATGAGCGAAACGACACCGAACACACTTCGCGCCTGTTCCACATTGTTAACATCATTCTTCTCAGTGCGCCCCGTGACCAGTTCGATAACTTAAGGCACATGTGGGTTGATAACATTATTCATCTTCCGCGTTGGAATACGTTTGTCACCACGCAAACCACTGAGCTGACTGGATTCACAACATATGTGAGACCGCGTGTCAGGTAACTAGCTGATCAGTAGCTCATATCGCCTTCTAGTCAACAGTGATGCTCGCCGTCAACGTGAGCTTCCTTGCCGTCCCTGGAGTCGCATCCCAAACCCAAACGGCAACGCCGATGATGATCCTGATTTATATTTCGACCATGTGTTCCGTCGGTTCGCTTGTGTCTTCCCTCCTACTGGTAAGACAGAGTCGCGGACAATCCAGTCAAACGGCCGATGAGGCTGTGAGTCTTTTTGTGCCTTTAATAAGCTCCAACTGTTACCAACGGTGTTGTTAGGCTGCATATATGCTGGAATCTGCTCCTTCGAAAACCCATATGGAATGGCTGGCAATCGTTTACAGCTTGCCAGTCTCGTTAATAATGTGGGGGTAAGTAGTGAATCTTCATTGCATTCTCCCCTCCCCTTGAAGATCAACCATGCCCAACTAGGATGATTGCGTTCGTCGTCGCGCTCTGTATTACCGTGTTCTCACTGAACGGAACGGGAATGCATGCTTCTATGTCGTTTTGTTTTGCTCTTGTTGCGGGCATGGGGCTATCGCCGGTCTTATGGCGTCTGTACAGGCGGCGTGCTACTGTGGATCGGAGGCCACGGGACGGACTGTTGTCTTGGTTACGTAGTTATCCGTGAGGATACACACTCATGAGGAAGTTCGACCACCAGGTAGCGCTTTGAGATGCACTGATACCCATGTCTATCCTATTGTATTCTTCGTAGCATAATACTGAAGCTCCTGTCCTGACTGGTGGGCGGGCGATTGCATCGAATAGCTCCCTCCTGGTGCCAAGGTGTGTAGCAGAATTTATCTATTTATCATCGTGCACGCATCGAACCGCCCTGAAATGATATTTGTGATATCTCCATAGCACATACACGGAACTTCAGTCGAGGATAACGTTGGGAAGCTATTACCGAATTTCCCCATATTGAGTCGTAAATGCGCATGTCAATGCAGTCCACACTACATTTAAGCGGTTATAACAGAGTGATTTCTGACATCGCATGGATCGATGATATTGATGCCTGCATAGCATTGATCACCCAGATCATCGGTATCATGTTTACACCCCCGAGAATAAGTTCGTTAGCGGCAATCCACCGCGTCAATCTCAAACATATTCTGGAGCTAGGACGTCTCGACTTCGTGGACGGAATTTATGGTTGGCGCCTATGGGCGTATCGAGCTCACCCGACGGCGATGAATCTGGTAAGTTGGATAAGTGGATAGTGTTGATGTTGTTCCCCGACGCTTCACTTGACTCTTGACCACGGAGGTAATTGCGAGTGTTCAGAGAGGCTAGTAGGGAGTTGGCATACACTAGGTGAAAGGATTAACATGAGTCGTGTGGCGACCTAGTCAGGTGATTCCCACATTTTCCGATAGTGAAATCGATTGCCATGTACCACGAACTCTCAGTGTTGATGGACCACTGAATGAAGTAAAAATATAGCTTTGACAGTCAAGCAATAACAAATTCCACGTACCACAATGACTTCTGCTATAGCGACTAGCCTTCAGGAGTTGTATACGCTCTTAGTCAGCCGGAAGGTGAGGCAAAGTCAGCATGGGCTCACGAAGTCAGCAGACATCTGTTAATAGCATAGATAACGAGGGTATTGACAAGACGCTTCGTCCTGAGTGGATCGTCAGAGGGGAGTGTCTATTAAGCTCAGGGGTGTGTGTAGTCACCTTGGAAAAATGGTGCGAGAGCCTTGTTCTCGCAGAAGAACACAGAGAGCTACCGTGATAAGCACATCCGATATCACGAGAGCGGCGCCAAAGGGAGTCACAGCATATAACTATGTGTTTTGGTTGTTGATACAAGGTACAGATTGGCCCAAATGAGGGAAGCATACCGTAAGTTGTGAGAGAGAGCTTAGCGTCCTTTTAATGAATCTGTGAAAGGGTGGGTCAGCGTTTTATGTAAAGAAAATAAAGGGGGTGGTCGGTACAAGAAAGCTACAGTCTCTGCAATTTGCTCAGCTCAGGGTTCGTGTCAGACAGGAAGGACACACCTATGCCAAAACCTTTATCGCGCGTCTTAGTATAGTCATACCCATTTATTTCCACGAACTCACCAAGATGAGCTACTATTGTTACAATCTGTTTGTAATATGGTTGATATGAGTGAAAAGCATTATAAAATTACTTACGATAGGTGTTGTCACCAGCCACCTAAGATGGCGACGGCAAACTTGATCCTCGTTATTTCCACCCCAAATGCATGTAATTTAAACGTACGATAAAATATCTTGATTGTGAAGAATCTGGTTATAAGGATGTCAGATTTTCGAGGATCACCGGACTGAGACTCTATCGAGCACGTACGCTTGTACTGAACAAGCGATACATAGCTACAAGCAGCTCAGTGCAGTCATGCCACGTCAAGTATGTTAACTCACATTCACTGCCACGGAGGCCTACGTAAAAGAACCTGTGTCAGTGCTTCCACCCCTGATAGAAAACAAATGCTTACAAATAACGACCTATCATGTTCGGTCGGTCATAATGACGCTCAGAAGGCAGGTGTTCAACATACCAAACACCGTTAGCTAAGGCCGATGGAACGCCATAACTTGATACCTGCAACTCGTTGGTATACTAACCATGGAATGTAGATCCATTGATCTCACCAAGTAGAAATACAAAGCATGACACACTAGAGTGAGTGTCAGTTTGCCGTAGTCATCCTCGTGCATCTGGGGACTCACTGAGCGAGACATGTAGAGTATCAAGGACCCTGACATACATAAGAAAACCAGAACATCTCGTGCGTCCAGGGCCTGGCGACTCACCATATTATGACAACAAATAACCTAGTGGATATGCCATCGTTAGGATATTTCATGAGGTATAGAAAGGTCTGAATAACTGGTCAGTTACAACACTCAAAAGCAGCCCCAAACTGACCTGGAGGGTAGTGATCCCGTATAGGCTTCATGTGCGATAAGACGATCAGGATAAGACCGTGGAAGAAAAGAAGTAAGGCATACATTGCAGTTACCATACCCCCAATGAATGCGGCACCTGTGAGGAAATGATTTAGTCCCTTCTAAGATACCATCAAGTTCACAGATGTGACTGTTACCGAACGTATTGGTGAGATCCATTTCGCTTCACGACAATCACAATCGAATGGGAGGGAGGCTGACACAATGAACGCTGGTCGTGGAGCGGAGGACACGAAAACGTGTCAAAGTATATATGGGTCGGCCGGCATCCTCGTGTGAGGCGAAGGGCTAGCACCAGTGGGGCACCTATAGAGTTGAATTCATTCCATTACTATTAAAGGAGATAGATTTCATTCTCGTGGCCCATCGATAGTGATCATGAAAGGAAAGGCTTGGGTATTGAGCGGTGCTCGTGCACTGATCTCGTTCCCTGAAATGAAAACTATAATTGATCATGGGCTGTTTTTGGCATTGCTTACACTGCCATTAAATCCCATCTTCGTATTCTTGGCAAGACTCTGGTGATTACCTACTAGTAAATGCCCAGTAAGGAGTCCAAAACGACATGGCGGTTTGGAACTCTCGCTGAGGGCTCCAAAGTATGTATGTAGCTGATCCTGTTATATGGGTCACATTTTCGCACCGCTGGTACTTTGAGTAACCGTATCACGATATCATGAAGAACATACCTACACAGCTAGTAGCTATTACATATCAAGGTTGTTGGCGTGGTTTAACCGCTTCAATATACTTCCTTGGGGCCGGCCCTAGTGAGGCAATTCGTTCGGCCCTGTGGCTTCCATATTCTGGACGAGTAGCAGTACAACCGCGTGACAAATTGGCCGTCAATTAAAATCCTTTAGAGAGTTTGGTGAACGGCATCAGGACAGACAGAAAATCCAATCATTTCAATGGGTAAGCACTGAGCTAGGAGTTCTGCAACTGACGTAGATGGGCATCATGGGCCAGAAATGACGAGAGACTTGGACTCGACCAAGAATGACGTGCGGAGCACTGGGCTGTGTAAAAACACACCCGTGGCACTGTTATGTAGTAGTCAGTAATGGACTGCCTACCGTAATTTTGCTTGGGGACTCGCAAGGTGATCGCCGTGGAAAGAACGGCTATGTAGTACTAAGTGCGCCACCTGCATCATTGACATTCCTTGCTGTGACTGTGTTGGAAGTTTTTTGGCATTGGCCTAATATTGCTCGCCCCATCGTGAAAGTCTAGCCCACCGCGAAGTCAGAGCTCTGCAGCATAAAGTGAGTATGTATGTTACAAGAGGTTACAGGCTACATGATGAGAGTCAGATACCTAAAAGAGTTAGGGTTAGTGTCCTAATTTGGCCACTGCATCAAAACCAAAGTTGCACTCGACGCATTCAATGAGCCTGCGTGCTTCATGTCATGCTACGAGGCCACGCCGTATCAAGTTCGGATATCGCAATCTCTCGAATTTATCCAGAGGACCAAGCATAGACTCCAAAACATTTTCCAAGACTCTTCTCCTTCCGAAAACCTCCTTCCCACTGTGGGCCGATCCTTCCAAAACGGAGGTTCTGTTTCGGAGGAAGACGTGTGACGAACTCTACCAGTGGCAGGCTAGTAACTTATCCAAACCCTCTTTTGTCAACTAATGCATTTTACAGGCCCGAAACGCGCATGGCCCACTATTTGTGTTGCACGATGGTCCTCCTTATGCCAATGGGCATTTGCACATGGGTACTTCAGGCGTATGTAGTTCGCTACACATCGCTGATATATGTTGTACACAGGACATGCTCTTAACAAAATCCTGAAGGATATCATCAACCGCTTCCATGTCTCCATTGGGGATCGTGTCCAGTTAGTACATGGTTTGATATACTGTCGCGTGTTCTCATTTCTATGTATTGGGTTCAGCTATCTCCCCGGTTGGGATTGCCATGGCCTCCCAATAGAAAATAAAGCACTTCAGGACCTCAAGGTATCGTTGTTCAAAGCAGTGTTCCGTTTCTTTCTTCACGCGCTCATCTTGCATGGGTGGTTTATTTAGGAAGATCCACATACACTTCCTCCACATACCATTCGCAGTGCTGCGAAAGAAACCGCGCATCGCGAAATGTCGAAGCAAATAGAGGAATTTAAACAGTTTGGTATTATGGCGGATCTGAGCTCAGACTCTACATATCGTACCCTTGGTGAGTGTAGGATGTAGAAAGGTATTTACGCTTTAGGTGGGCTCGAGCTTGACGTTTCTTGCGTGAGCAGATCACGTCTATGAGATACGCCAATTACGGGTTTTCCAACGAATGGTTTCCAAAGGTAAATTATTCCCACTTCTACACCCCCCTCTATGCATGTAATCAATCGCTTGCCTAGGTTTGATCTACAGGAATTACCGTCCAGTGTACTACTCTCCGTCCTCACGCTCCGCCTTGGCGGAGGCAGAACTGGTGTATAGAGACGACCACGTGTCCCGTGCAGTGTACGTCGCATTCACACTGGGTGATTTGCATCTTCTGGCGGAAAGACTGCAACCCTCATGCTCAGCAATGGAGATCGTTCAGAAGCTGCGCGAGGAGCCAGTGCGATTGTTAGTGTGGACTACTACACCCTGGACCCTCACAGCAAATATGGTACGGTTCTCTCCCCACACACCAATCTGAGGTTGGATATGACCGCTTAATAGGGAATTGCAGTACACCGGGATCTCACTTATGCCATCATCCATACCTCACGACATCTTGGTTTGCTTATCGTCGCCAAGGACAGGCTCTCTTCCCTCGAGCGTATTCTCGGATCGCACAGTGAAATCGAGATACTTGGTGAGATACCGGGCGCCCAATTAGTCGGTCTCAGATACTATGGTATATTTTCGTCACTGTCTACTGACCATGCCCATTCGGTGCCTTCTACTGCTGACCCTGCACACCGCCACACCTTGCAAATCATATCTGCCCCGCATGTGACTTCTGACACGGGAACTGGTCTAGTACATTGTGCACCAGGCCATGGCGCAGAAGATTACCAGGCATTTCGCGCAGAAGGTTTGCTGAATTTTGGGATGTTGTGCCATGTCGATGCAGAGGGTAAATTTTGCGGCAGTGTTAGGGATATCGTAGACCCACTGGCAACCAACGTTGAGGGGGGCGAAGACTTGGCTGGTCTGGAAGTGCTCAACGAAGGTTCAAAAGCAATAGTCAGACTGTTGGGACGGACTGGATCACTACTGGCCGTGGAGAAGTTCCGTCATAGGTATCCTTACGACTGGAAAACTAATGAACCTGTTATTGTGACGTGAGTTTCGTTCTGCATGTCTGTAGGGTGGTTTGGATATTTAAACTGATGTCCTGTAGGTCAACTTCTCAGTGGTTTGCTAATCTGGATAATATCAAGGACGATGCTTTATCCGCTCTTGAATGCGTGACTTTCTTTCCGCCAGCATGTATGCCATGTTACTACGGCCATTTATTGCACTGTCTGACACATTCGCTAGCTCGAAATCGCCTCACGTCTCTTGTCCAATCGCGTTCGGAGTGGTGCATCTCTCGCCAGCGCGTTTGGGGCGTTCCAATACCCGCTCTCTACCATATTCCCACTGACACCGCAGTCCTCACGACTTCTTCCCTCACCCACATCCTTGAAGTCCTTGAACGCAAAGGTGTGGGTTACTGGTGGGACGGACCAGTCTCGGAATTCGTCAGTCCTGAATTAGCAGCGCAGTATGGTGGGGATGTCGAACAAACGTGGCGTAAGGGTAGTGACACCATGGACGTCTGGTTCGACAGTGGTACTAGTTGGGCAATGCTTCCTCCCCCAGGAGAAGGACAAGGGAGAAAGCATCGTGCAGATGTGTGTCTTGAAGGGTCGGACCAGCACCGAGGGTGGTTCCAGAGCCAGCTGCTGACAGCTGTGAGCGTTGCGGAGGGAAAAGGACCAGACAGCCCATATGGGACATTGATCACGCATGGAATGGTACTCGACGAGGGCGGCCGTAAAATGAGCAAGTCGTTAGGGAATGTGATTAGTCCCTTGACGGTCATCAATGGAGGGCCGGTGCGCATCCTTCGTTTTATTTGCACTTCAAAGTGAGCAATACTCATACAGCAGTTTACAGGACAAGAAGAAGGAGCCCGCTTATGGTACAGACGTCCTTCGACTTTGGGCAGCGACGGTTGAGTATTGGCGTGACATGTCCATCGGCCCAGCAGTTCTCGCGCAAACAGCTGAATCTATGAGGAAGATACGCAACTCGGCAAGATTCATGCTTGGGAATATTAGTGTGACCAAGCAGAAAATAAACGACGACGGTTTGTCTTCCCTTCCATCTATCACAAGGAAAGACCTTGGCCTTGTAAGTGATAATCCCTGGCTGCAATATGAGTGATGTGATTATCTCCGCATAGGCTGAGCGATACGTCATGAACGAGTTATACAAGTTAGAAAGGATAGCTCTTGATGGGTACACGACCTACAACTTCCCAAAAGGTGTGTCCCGAATTGACAACATCTTCCGTGGACCGTCGTTATTTACTTTGCTATAGTCATGACTGCTTTGACGAATTTTGCCAATGTCACGCTTTCGTCTCTCTACTTTGATACCACCAAAGACGTATTGTATGCCAACAGCGTTCTCAGCGTTGAGAGGCGAGCAGTCGTCGATACCCTAGAACGGGTGAGCCAATTAATTGAAGTCCAGCGCATGGTACAGATGGTTCTTGCTTCGATTTTAGACATTACGAACTATGACATCGGTTTTGGCGCCTGTTCTTCCGCACTTGGCAGAGGAGATCCATGCCCAGTGTACAGATGATCCACGTTTGTCATTCTTTACACAGAAGTGGACCCCACTGGTGAGGCGCATCAACAATTACCTGTAGATCAGATTCACGAATGGGAAAGCAGGGCACAGAATGGGATGACGCTCAAGCAGAAATGGATATGATCAGCCTATTGGGAGTACGCAGCGTGGTCCTATCACTCCTCGAAAAGGCCCGGGGTGACAAGTACGTTCCCGCAAGACTTAGGGCAACAAAAAACTGACAGAGGTAAATGCAGAAACCTTAAGAGCGCTTTGGAGGCCAAGGTAACCATCACTCTGCCCTCTAACGGGGAGTTGGAACTCCTCCGGCTACTGAAGCGGGAAGGTAAGCCGTTAACTTCGATTGGCGTCGTGTATAAAGCTGGTGATTGGAAATAGAAGCATTTCTAAAAACCTTGTTTATTGTCTCGGAGGTTGAGCTTGTTAATGCTGGAAAGCAGCGACCCAGTTCTGCAAGATGGTTATATCAAGGATCTTTGAAAATACCAGGTATGCTCTTTGTCTTCATAACACACGCCCACCATTGACACATCGAACTAGAGTTGCCGCAAGCAGAGCTCGGCATCCAAGTCGAACCGGCGACGCTAAACAAATGCCCACGATGCTGGACATACACGCGACCTGAGCCCGATGAGCTTTGTTTTCGATGCCATGGCGTCGTTGGCGGGCCGTGACCAAATCAATTTGGAGGTACATACCACGTTTCATTAGAATAGAACTGCGCCGTAATCACATCCTCACTCACTTGGTTCCACCAACATCTTGCTCCACCGCAGTTTATAACGTTTACTCTACCCTACTCACCTGGACGATTTAATTTCAAGCCCAGAAGCAGTACGACTTTGGGTGTTCGACGCGGTATCGGTCATTCAAAATGTACGTCCATTATGTGCTCAGGCACCAGCTGTGTCAAGACTCGTTTCGATAGTATACGTAACATTTTGAACAAAGCTGTATTAATTTGAACAAACGGAGCGCTCAGATCGAAACTGTTTGGAGGGGAAGTCCTCATGCGGAACATAAGGAAAACTTGAGGCAAGGACACGTGCCGCGCCAGTACAGGCGCCTGGAGGTAGGGGAGAGGGTATACATACCACCACCGCTCGTCCTATGTAATCCCATTGAGCTTCCCCTCCCGGTATACTGTAATGCCACCAGACATCGTGATAGCGTATGTCTTTTTTCTGCATATCCTGTTGCTCTAGATTGCAATACTGACACTCTGCACTGTCGTAGAGTGATGGGTCCCACGGGATCAGGAAAAAGCAACGCAAGTGATGTATCCTTCACATCCGAATACCTGACTGAGGTACCCGAAGTTCATTAACAAACTTACAGGCAGTAAGGAAGAGAAGGGTGCGAGTGGACTCAAGTCATGCACGCAGAACGTCAGGGAGTTCACAGTGAACACTTCCACTGGTAGGAAATATGTGATTGCCGACACCCCGGGATTCGATGATACATATCGTTCCGACCGCGATATACTTCGATTGATTGCCGAGTGGTTAGAGAAAAGGTAGGAATAGACCTCCATGCATTACTCATCACTCATAGTACATGGACAGATACCGAGGGCATGTCAAACTAAGTGGCATCATCTACATGCATCGCATAACCGACAACCGCATGTCTGGCTCGATATGCAAGAACTTCGACTTGTTTAACCGGTTATGCGGAGACAGAGCAGTCGAGCGTGTGCGATTGGTGACCAGTATGTGGGACTCCGTCACGAATAAGGATATGGCGAATGTCAGGGCGTTGGAGCTGCAGAGCCGTTTCTGGAAACCCCTGATTGACGAAGGTGCTAAATACAAAGAATTCCAAAACACCAAAGATTCTGCGTGGTCCATTATTCATGATGTGACCGGAGAGTCAAAGGCACTGCTACTCCAAGAAGAGTTGGTAGATGCGAAAAGGAGGTTGAACGAGACGACTGCAGGACAAGCCATCTATTCTGCATTCCAAAGGCTCGTCAAGGAACAAAAGGACTCGCTCGAGCAGCTTGCAAAGGAGGCGAGGTCACAACAAGACCCGGAGTTGGCAAAGGAGTTAGAAGAAGAATCCAGGAAAATCGAAGCTCGGCTGCAGAAGACATGGGAAGAGATGGAACAGATGAAGATACCGTTCATGAGGCGGATTTTACTGATCTTTTCCAAGAAGCCTCGTTCTGTAAGTGTTTTGTTCTGGACATGTGTGATGGTGGCCTACATTGATTCATTTCCAATTTCCACAGCACGTAATTGAAGTAGACATGCGTATGGCAGAACAGGAAGATGCAGACACCAATGCGGCAAGGTGAATGTTCATCGTTTTGAAGCAGTGTCCTCGTACAGCCGTTGATGTGTATATGTACCATTGCTTGTTGTTCCACTTCTGTGTTTCTCTATGAGCTAGATATGTATGCATCATGTTCGATAAGAGTGAGGACGATTCGCCTCCTTCAAAAAGCCCAGGTTATTACCATGAAGAAACAACTGCCCTCCTTCGACTCTTGGGTCTGCCCGAGGAGACTAGCTCTTGATCAGGGAGCCGCCAGTGGATGACTTACTACAAAGAATCCCGGTCCAAAAGGCCTCAGTCTAATATGACAGCTGGTGTGTGCAACCACTACAGCGTTGGTGCACACATCTCCATTATTTCATACCATGAAGCCTCCTTCACCAACAGCTTCCGAATCCCGATACGTCACAATCTCGTCGTTCTGCAAGGGGCCTCGAGGAATAGCAATCGGTATGATGTATGCATCCGGTAGCCAGGTGATAGCTTGACTCTACTCTTGATTTACCGCCGGCCTGCCAAATCAGCAATGCGTTCCGGGTGACTTGGAGTTTTCAATTACAAGACAGAAACCGATTCGAATAAACAATGTAATCGATCGATTCTGCTCTGCTTTATCTTGCCACAGGATCATTACCAAGTTTCCTTTGCCTCGTTCTACGAACTTTCACTGCATTTGTACGACATTCTCTTTTTCCTCATTACCCAGGTAAGCTCCACACCATCGGCAGCCTACAGACAATGGTTCTACATACACGAGTGACAGTGACCGTCCTTGACGTTATTGATCCACTTGTCCCCGTCCCACAGCCATATCTGGACTTGGTGATCGCCCTAGTTGTGAATGGTGATGCCAGCAGAAGGACTGTGTCACCGGTGAGCTTTGAACGGTCGCTCACCGGATGATATAAAGCGCCCACATAGGCGTCTAAGCCGCCGGCGAATAGGAGTTTGGAAGGAGGCTTCCCAGCTAAATATCAGCGAGCGCGAGCAGGCGATTATTCAAACATGTAATTATCACTGCTCTTGTTGGTAGCGGTGTTGTGATCACTAGTATGCAGTGATGCTGCCAGGTGGGCTTCCTTTGAGGTTGTGTTGTGACGCGAAATGCCACTGAAAGGGCCCGTAGCAGGAGTGATAGGAATGGTACTTTGTGAAGGTAGAATGGCGGTAACAGTACTTGCTGCTGGGCGCTCAGTAACAGTTACTTCTTGCCGAAGTTTTTCGGCTAGAAATCACACGTGTCATCTTTGTGCCCTTACCATCACCATCAGTTGTCCCCACTGGCATATCAAACGTTAACCAACCAACCTGATTGTATCACCACAACTGCGCGTGTTGTCGTCAATTCATTTAGAGGAGGTATGAATACTATCTACAGTTGATGATCACAGTCGAGATTGACATGCACTTGTGTAGCATGCGCCTGATAAACGTAGAGGCCTTTCTTGAAAGGGAGGGATTGATGAAAGAGGGAAAGCAAGTTGATTGTCGAGCCAATGTCCTTGAGTTCTGCGACGATGAAGCCACAAAATATGCGATTTTATCCCATCGGTGGATCGGGCAAGAAGTGGACTATAACGAGATGGTCAAACTCGCAAAGATGGACGAGGAGGAGAGAAGTCAAATTCGCCAGCGTGATGGCTATCGAAAGATCCTCCAGAGCTGCGAGCAGACGAAGAAGGACGAGTGCAAATGGTTGTGGGTTGATACTTGCTGTATCGACAAGCGAAGCAGCGCAGAGCTATCAGAGGCCATCAATTCCATGTACCGGTGGTACGAAAACTCAAGAATATGCTATGCGTATCTCCACGACGTCCACGGTTCATCATTTCCCGTTGCGAGTGACTATGCAAGGTATTCCAAGTCGAAGGGCTGGCCGGAGTGGTTCTCACGTGGGTGGACACTGCAAGAGATGATAGCGTCGAGGGATGTCCAATTTTTCAACAAGTATTGGCACCCCATCGGTGACAAGAGGACACTTTCACCTATCTTGGAATATATCACTCAAGTTCCACAGCATATACTGAAGGAAGGGCTTTCCTCGAACCGTCCGTGCGTTGCCCAAATCATGTCATGGGCTGCCAATCGGACGACGACCCGAGTGGAGGATAGGGCTTATTCTCTGATGGGTCTGCTGGACGTGAATATGCCGATGATGTATGGGGAGGGGAAGAAGGCTTTTCACCGTCTTCAGCTCGAGATCATCCGCATGTCGAACGACCAAAGCATCTTTGCGTGGGGTTGCAACTCAATAAAAGAGCGGACTGGCAGTATCCTTGCGGACGACCCGAGCTTCTTCCGGGGTTGCAATGAGATGGAACTGATGAATCAAGACGAATTCTTCGAATCTCTCAGACGTGACATCCCAGGAGAAGAGCTCCCTTTGATTGAGGACGATCGATTTGGCGCATTCCCGATCACGAATCGCGGCATCCAAATTTGGCTGTTCCTCCGTCCCCATGTTGGCTCTGACTCGGTCTTCCAAGCCCTGCTGCCATGCCGCTCTCGTCCATCGGGTCCCCCAGTGGCCATCGATTTGGCTTTGTGGGAATCCAATTACTATCGATATCCAGGGTCTATACAATATAAAAGGGAACGTCTACAACTACGCCACGTCTATCTCAGATATCAAGACACTGTGCCGCTTTGCTTGAACTCCACATTCGAAATCGATAATAGTGCAATCCTCGTGGAGGATGTCATCTCCTCGGCTGTGTACCCAGTGGAATTAATGACAGGGAACACGGTCACTCTAACTATCATAGATCCTCTTTGCATCAAACGCTATTCTTGCGAGAAAGAATGCTATGAATTCGCAGTGGGGTTTGGACAATGCTTTGGCCAGAACTGGATACATGTCGTTTGTAAGGGGCAGTCGGGTCCCTTACCATGGTTCTCCTATAACTCAATGCTGGCCAGAGCGCCAGAGCATGCACAGTCCATGAAGAAGGTGACACGTCCTGGAGCTGCAAGTTGTCGGGTCTGCGTTATGGAAACCACTCTCCCTCGATCAACTTGGATCCTGCAGACTTCTTGTGTCATGTGGAAGAGCTCAAGGATGTGGGGTGTTAAGCTTGAGGTATTTCGGAATCCTGGTTTCGGTAATGTATCAGATCGATGGACAGGCTTCGACGTTGATGTAAGATTCTTTTTTGTGCACACACATTACCATCTCATTGGCCACTGTTTATACAGGGAACAGACGATCCCGACCGTGACTGGCGGGGTCTCATGATACGCCATTGTCTGAGAAAGTACTACAGCGTTGAGATATTCGTGGATGGGATTTTAAGGAAGTTCTCATACGCACGTGATAGCATAAAGGTGAGTACATATATGCCTTTTACACTGTTCGAGTCTTACGACTTGACAGCTGGGGGACTATGGTCACTTTACGGACTCAGAGGGATTCTGCTGCGAAGGAAACCTCTTTGCTGATCTCAAGTCACATTCTTTCAAGGCGAACATCACCCCAAGGCAGCACAAAATATCTGAAAGGGATGGGTACCAGAGAGAGGGAGGTTTTGTGAGGGCGTACTACTACGGTGGTGGTTTCGACGATTTATACCAACCACTTTGCCTGTCGCTTCCGAGTAACGACGACTTCAAATCATTGTTGGTTTTCTTCTCTACTCGACTCACCAACAGATATCTTGTCACAAGGATCATACAATGTCCCCCTAACCCTTGCCAGCCTGACTCAAGTGGCAGAAGATGGTACAACGTTGCAAAGCCATTTGTTTGGCACCGAAATGAAGGCGCTTGCTCTGTGGAGAAAGTGATGAGGTGAAACGCAGCGTGGCCAAGCGAGAGCTAACGGTGTGGATGAGATGGAGTTGTGTTTTCGCCCGTTGTTCTATGGGTAGTGGATGTGGCTGTCCATCCATGTATTTTTGCGCGTATATCATATCTACTGAGGATATGCTTGCTACCCACAGCACTCAACCACCCTTGTCGCCCACTTCATATTCACATCCATGAACGCACACCACGACTTACTCAACTGAGCCAGAGATAACCTGACAGAATGATGTTGTATTCTGGACACAACAAAACACATTTGCTCACTTAACTACAAGACTCCACCATCACAGCGGAGTTCCAGTACGCGCACAATGCGCTGGGAATGTCCGAGCGCAGAATATTGGGGGGTTCGTTGTACCCGAAGAACTGATGCCGCCTGCAGACGACAGTGAGCACCTAATCGTCTAGTTCCGAGCGATGAGGCCCGCCCTCGCAGAGTGCTGTATGCGACCTGTACGAAGAGTCACTAGTGACCTATGGATAATTGGGCTGCGTTGACAAACGGACGAGTGGCGTGCATATACGCACTACTACATCCATGCATGGACGGACCATGGGTTCGGGATCGGGAGTGTCTGGGCGGGGACGATGCAAGTTAACAGAGCTCTGTATTATCTGCAATAAGAAGAGACAGCGCGTCTTGGGGGAGAAGCATGCGAGAAGAGCGGCTAGTGAAGTTGGGAGGACCTCAGACTTTGTCTATGTGCTTTTGACTCGTACGTGGTGGCACAAACTTACGGGATCTGTTTTCGGATCCTGCTTTGCATAGACTCAAGAGAAGGCATTTAGCTGATCAAATGAACAAATCCGCGTGAGACAACGAGTAAATATCAACGCTGAACGCCTGCTTTT
>JAYMGJ010000267.1:0-137166 GCA_037178675.1 Scleroderma bovista
CCCCCGTTACCATCTTTCGTCCATGGCTCCAACGACCATGCTTGCCCGTCGTGGCTTCTCCTTTAATACAAGCACGGAACTGTATATTGCAGGCTTCGCTCTGGTCGGTGTGCTCGTAAGTGGTCTGTTGCTATGGTTATTGGTCCGTCATTGCAAAAACCGGATGAGCAAAAAACGAAATGAGAAGCGTGGTGCTGCTTTTCTTCACGTCAGAGGAGTTATGAAGGAAGGAGAGAAGTCAAGTACATTGAATCAGCCCAGGTCAGTACCCAGAAAAACCTGGTCGTATTGACTCTTACAATACCTGAATACCGCTAGCCTACCCAACGCTTTTAGCAGGGAAAATATGACCGCCTCTGTCATTCTCCCAGATAGGGTCCTCATCCGACAGATCCCTCCCTCAGATTCGTTTGCACAGTCGTATCCTGGCCCAGATTGTACCCCCCACCCTCAATCTCCCATATCCCCTTTGAACCCTGCCAACTTTAGATTTAGCCGGGCATCCGTTTGCTCCACTCAATCCCAACTTCCGCCCCCTCTCGGTCCGTATTCCCGCCCTTCGTCCTTCAGCATCAGCAGCAGCGGTACAAATCCCCTGCATTCACGGCCCGTCCGTCAGCTCTTTGAGTCCGTGTTGCCCGATGAACTTCCCCTCGCTCGGCTCGGCGATTACCTCAGCATATTAGAATCATTCGACGACGGCTGGTGCCTCGTCGTCAGGGATATCTCGCGCTCTCGCCGGTCTTCTCTAGCTTCCACGATACGTGGTCTTCGTGGGAAGAACAGCAGTGCAAATCTGAACATCGACGCAAACCAGCTGGAAGTTGGATTGGTGCCGGCATGGGTGTTCGTCAAACCAATGAAAGGTCTCACTGTCGAGCGGCAATGCGCAGCTCGAGTGTGAATGCGCTCCAGCCTGGCCTGGGCGCCTCGGAACCATCGAGAGACACAATGGTCTCATGGTCAAATTTCGCATAGAGTGCGAACGTTTCAATTTCATTGTCAATTTGTATGCTTGTACTTCCGTTCTTGATGCCGTGTTGGCATTTTCCCCAGTTACATGTACTGGGAACTGCGAGTTCTTTCCAGCGACCGGAAGCGCTGGTTTGTTTTGCACATTCATCGTACATGTTCATTGTTTCTTTCCTTGCCTTGCTGCGCAAGTGGGATGTAACGTCGACTAGGTTCGTCATGTTTTTACGGTTTACGAGTCGTGTTTGTTGTTACCTTGATCACCTGTGTAACACCCACGTCGACCTACGATTTGTTCTTTCCTTAAGAGTTCTGTTTCTTGATACCCCCTTATGTAACATGCCTATTGTTTTGCACCCAAGCTCTGTCGACGAAAAGAAAACGAAATGCATTAAGCATATCGATTTAGCGCAGAGTTATCACGGTGAGCTATTGATAAAGAAACGTCGATCACTTCAGGTATCCCCAGGACATCACCAGCCCGTGTATGGCCCTATCAGCCGCGCGCACCTCGGTTGAGGTCTTTTCCAGTCATCCACTTCAGGCACCGGACCACGCGGAACTTCCTTGGCTGGTGGTGGTATTTCATCCAATGGGAAGCCGATTGGCCAAGTGGTGAGGTAGCACATTTCCTAGTGAAAAATGCCAGATCAGGGGTACGAGTCTCAGTTAAGTAGTCCGTGAAGGGGGAGGCAACTACGCATACGTACCTCTGGCCCACACGCAGGTCTGCACTTCACCCACGCACTCCAGTCCAGCCATTGCATCAACCCATCAAGATCATGCTTCCATGTCCTTGTCAGAGCTCTGATAGCCTCGATATCCAACTCCGAGTCACGTCCGCCAAGGCGCTCATCGATCCCAGCGACAACACCAGATGCCCACATGCTCGTGACGACGCGGCAGATCTCACGCGTGGTGGCGCGAACAGCATTCAACAACAACCTCTCCGAATCTGTCATAACATTGGCATCCAAGCCATGTGTATGGGTCGTAGCGCAGTGCTTAAAGACGGGCCGTACCCAATTTAGTGCAGCGCCCGCACTTCCCCCAGCAGTTGGATTAGAAGGTGAAGGCAGAGTAACGCTGGACAGCGTGTAGGGTCGCAACATAACCCGCAGTTCCACCTGTGTTTTATTAGCGTAATCGAGCAGGCTCTCGGGATTGGCGTTGTCAATCGAGTTGACCAGATATTGCACGAGTTCAAGGCGTTCTGAATAACGGTCGGTGATAACGCGTATCAGGGCCATCCAGTCGATGCCGCTGGAGGTATGACCCACGGGTCGGGCCAAGGTCTCTTCTAGCCGAGCGGTCACCCGTATGACATCCTCCTGGGATATATTTTGGAGACGATGATCCCATCTTTCCTGTCCGAACCGCGCGGATACCAGGGATGGCGCGAGCTCTGTATCATAGAATGACAGAAGTCCAGAAAGATCGAGCCGGATTCGAGTTTCCCCCGGCGATCGGTTGTGCTGGGACCCAGTCCTCATAACCTCCAGTACTTGTGCAGGATTCATTAGTTCACGATCCTCTGCAAGATCCAGGAATGAAATGACATTGACACCTGATGTGAAGTTGCAGAATGCCACCTCACTTCGACAATATTAATTCAATGGATACAAAACTAACGAGTCTAGACTCACAAAGACATTTCCATCCTGCAACATGATCACGGTCATAAGTTAACCCGCCCCCCGCAATGTACAATTACCTACCTCACAAAACCATCAACACCGTATTTCTTGCCCCATGCACACAGATCTTGGACCCTTTGTGTATCGTTGTTCACCCAATCCCGTCGTGTTTCGCCCCACGCGACAAGATCCTGAGTATCCAACGACCCCAATGTCATCTTTGCAGCGCTGGATCCGTCAAAATAAAGGACCTTCAAAGGTCGTGTCGTGATTAGCGTAAGGTGCCAGCACCTATCTCCCACTCCGAATCCCATTCTGCAAAATGGCATGGAGTGTTCTGGGTCTAATGCTACCCACTCAAGACCAGGGGGTATTTCCTTTCTTCCCGTCCCATGGTATAAGAGTGTCCCTGGTGGGATCGTGCCCGGTACGATGTTGTGACCTGTACATATATGAAGCATGTAAGTCGAAGCAGTGGAGTCAAGTCTCACCGTTTCGCATCCGTGTATTCGGCCAATGTTGCAATAACGAGTTCACCGTCTCGAACACGAGGTGGCCCGTTGAGTTCACATTTGGTGGTTCGTCCAGGTGCCAGTTGGCAAGGGGATCCTCGCTATGATGGGTTGGACCAATCTGTGCGGCCAGCGGCACTTGAGTAGCATGGCTTGGTCGCTGAAAAGCGCAAAGGGTCGCGACCGTGCACCACATTGCCGCCCATCGCAACATGGTGGACAAGTGGGATTGAACTGCGGAAGGAGAACGCACTCACGGCGTGAACTTATACATAGACGCTATCAGTGCCTTCCACGTCTGCCGCATCAACGTTTTTCCTGCGGTGTTGGTTCTTTGGACCGTGATGGATCCGTGGATCGGCATTCCGATAGTGCGGCAAAGAGAGAGAGAATTCCAAATTTATATCCCGCTGCAAGCAAACAAAAAGTGCTAAGACGCGGTGCCACAGGGCCGTAGGAGAGTAACGTATTTGGGGGAAATAGTACTATATAGCGAGTATTTGTAGGTCAACTATGTGTGACAATCTTATAAAGTAACCACAGAGGAGACATGTTGCATGCAATAAACAGAGTGGTCCGATGGTGATGATGATGATAAAGGATATGACCTGGGGGAAGAAGGGAGTCAGTATGATGTCACTGTTGTGCTGGAGGTACTTCGGGTGAGTGGGGGTCATGCGAGGTACCCAAATGGGCATGTTGTACTTGGTCTGGTGGAGATGGCAATCAAGTTGACCTGGGTAAAGGGGGTCAGAATAATGTCATGGATGCGCTGGGGGTACTTCGGGTAGGGTGGGGGTCCGATGTTTTTTGAATGCATTGGTGGCACAGAGGAATTTTACCAACGCCTCTATGCCTTCTTTGGTGCCGAGGATGTCTGATGTTATGAGGTCTTCAGAGGCGGATTTGAGAACCTGGTGTTGGTCTTCATACGTGGGGCAGGTGGCTATGATGTGGTCACGTGATTGAAGTAGTTCACCGCACGGGCAGGAGCGGTCTTCCGTGGGGACATGCTTGTTGTAGTACTCACCCATAAAGGCGTGGCCTGTGTGGCACTGGATGAGTTGGCCATAGATGTTGCGGGGAGTATGGGTGAAGTACTCATGGGGTTTTAAGGCCGGGGTGAATCTATTTGCTTGTAGGAAAGTACTTGGGCGTTGGAGTTGCTTGTGTCACTCTTCGGTCCAGTTTGAGATGAGGTGTTGTCAGGACTGGGATTTTTCATGGGAGAGGGAGATGGGTGGGTTGTCTATTGCGATCTCAGTCGCTGTCTTCGCTAGGGCGTCTGCCCGTTTGTTGCCAACAATGTTTTTGTGGCCAGGTGTCCATGCGATCTCAACGTGATGCTGGTTTGATGATTCGAGGAACGAGGTGATGAGGGAGCGGGTGTAGATTGGTATGTTGGGATGAGCCCGGTACAACGTCAAATGCCATCTGGACAGCAGCCTGGTTGTCAGTGAATATGTGGATGTGTGTGATGTTGTTTCCTGTCGCATAGTCTGTGGCAGCCTTCAGCGCTGCATTGATGGTGGTAGCTTCTGCATCGTAAATTTCCATGTACGGGCCCAAAGGTTTGGACCCATGGAAGACCTCATGGGGGCCGTGGTACCCTGCCCAACCAGCTCCTGCACTCTGCTGGCCTATTTCATCCTTGTGCAGTGATCCATCGGAGTAAGCTAGTATGTGGGATGGGTCTGATTGGAAGGTACAGATGTGTTTGATGTGGGCCGCAGCAGCTTTTTCTTTGTCATTGTCAACATTTGTGCTCCTGATTAAGAGGCAGGGTGAGAAGGTCGCTGTGGTCTGGGCCCACGGGGAGATGGCGAATATGTCTATGTGGGGGATACAGGGTGAGGAGTGTAGTGCGAGCTTAGTTAGACATGTTGTTTTGGGGGGTTTTCTGCTCCTTGGGTGGAATTTGTCTGGTGGGAGTGGGGGTGCAGGGTAGGCGCAGTCGTATCTGCGCCATTCCTGTGGGATTCTGAGGTGGATGGGGCTGGTACAAGCTAGTTTGTGGAGTCTTGACGCGGTGTTACTACTAAGACGTTCAAGGACCAGGGGGATTGGTGGGATGGCGCTGTCTATTTCTAGAGCATGGATCGGAGTGGTGCGGAAAGCTGCACAAATGTGACGGAGGCAGGTGTTTTGTACCTGGGTAAGTTTGTTCGCATGCTTCTTCTTGCCATCCCACCAGACTGGACTGGCGTACGTCATGACGCTACGAACACATGCGCCGTAGATGGTACGGAGGAGGCATTGGTGTAGACCACGGACTGTGTTTCCAAGCATGGTCAGTCCCTTGGCGATGTTTTCTGCTTTGTTGGTGGCCGTTTTTACATGCTCGTTGAAGAGCAGTTTTGAGTCGAATGTGATGCCAAGCCACTTCATAGTGCCACGGTGGGTTATGATGATGTCTCCGTCTGGGCCGGGAAGGGTGATGTCAGGGAACATGATGTTGTGTTTTCTCGTGAAGTGTGTGAGTTCGCACTTGACAAAGTCGACTGAGAGTCCGAGGATGTGTAGAATGCGTAGCACGACAATGAAGTCAGCAAGTTGGGCGATCACGTTCTGTTGTAAACTGGTTGATGAGGTGTATAGGTTGACATCGTCGATGTAACCAGTGAGTGTGGTGGGGGTGAGTTTGGTGGCGGGTGGTGCCTGGTGGACGTATCTTGTAGCTAGTCTCAACTGGAACTCCTCGTTGACTGGGGACACATATAGGATGAACAGTGTGGGGGATATGGGCGAGCCTTGTGGAATGCCATTTTCCACTGGTTTGGAGTCTGATATACGGCCATCCAGGCAGATCGCCACTTCCCTGTTGGACAAGAACGACGCGACCCACTTGACCATGGGAAGTGGGATCCTCTTTTTGCGCATGATGGACGATAGTTTGTCATGGTTAACGTAGTCAAAGAAACCTTTGATGTCTATGGTCAGGCTGGTGGTGACGAGACCATGGTTGTGGGCCGCCTCTATGTCATGAGTGAACATGAGTGCAGCATCAACTGTCGAGCTGCCCGGGTGTCCACCAAACTGCGTGGCAGGGACTAAGTTGTGTTCGTGTATCATGTGGGAAAGGCGACGGGCGATGACTGATTCTAGGACTTTGCCTAGGCATTCCTCTAGCTGTATGAGATGGTATGCACATGGGTTAGAATAGTTGGGTTTCTTTGGTTTGCGTAGTGCCACTGCCACTGTTTTTCTCCATATCTGGGGGTGGTACCCGACATTAGCACAGCGGCTGATCAAGAGATAGATGGGGATGGGGTTAGCTGCCCATGCCCACCGAAGAATCATGTTGTTGATCTGACTGGGGCCTGGGGCTTTGTGCTGGTTTGGGGAGAATATCGCTCTACGGACTTCTGCATACGATATAGGTTCCCAGGCGATGTCGTCGGGGTGGTCATGTTTGAAGTCGGTGGGTTCAGCATGGATAGGTGGGGGGGGGGGGGGTTGAAACAGTACGTTGCGGAGGGCGTTGCACTTGTCTTCATGTGTAACTGCCGCAGGTAGGCCTGGGCCGGGGTTGATGGGTGGGGAAGGGTACTGGCAGATGCCTTTGGGCCATTTGGTGAACGCCCACACGTCATCTGGTGCCGCCTTTTCCAGCTCGTCATTGATCCAATTCCTTTTGGCTGCCTTCGTCAGCCGTTTCAATCTATTCTTAGTCCTCTGGATCAGTCCCTGGGTCTCTGCGTGCTCTTCGTCGGCTATTCCTAGAAAGATTTGTGCGGACCTTCTCAGGTCGTGCAGGAACTCATATGCCTGAGTCAGCTCGGGCGTCCACCATGGGCGTGCCCGGATGCTGTCTTTGCGTTTGGGGATGTGCGCCTCCATGGCGGCTTGTAAGGCATTGTGCAGCTCCAGCGCTGCGATGTCGAGGGTCTGCATAGGCGGTCTTTCGTCTTGTAGTCCTCCAAAGGCCCACTCACGGTCTTCGACTTCTGACTGGTACGACAGGCTTCCACTTCTTTGGTGTGTCATCCTCCAGGTTCCTCCACCGGAACCTTTGAGCTGTGATGTTGTCCAGTGCTACTGCACTGTGATCTATTACCCACGTCAGAGGGTAGTGGTCAGAGCCATGTGCCAGTTCAGGTGCGACCCTCCACTCAAAGGTGGAGTTGGTTGTGAGTGCGATCTCATTGGCAAACGTGAGGTCCAGGACCGACGTGGCCCTGCCGCAATGTGAGAGGAACGTAGGTGTTCCCTTGTTGTTGCACATGGTCATGTGGTTGTCTACTAGCCACTCTACGAACGCTTCAGCCCTGGGGTCAGGGCATGGTTCATCTATGGCCCAGAGGGAGTGGTGCATGTTGAAGTCGCCGGAGATAATCACTGGGAGGTTTCCTGGGAGAACAATGTTATGGAGGCGGTCTACAGACCAGCTGTTGCGGTCATCTCCAGCCCGTTGATTGTACACATTCACCACAAGTGTCAGGGGGTTTGGGGGCTGGTCAACCTGTAGCACCTGTATGTCAGCGTCAGACACTAGATCAGAGCGAAGCGTGACGTGGAAATCATTTCTACGCCTATAATAGGCCATTGTCCGTGGAGTGAGATCTTCTGGGATGGGCTGGAGTGGTAAGACAGGGTTCCAGCCACTTAGAGTGCAACTGGGCCGCGTTGTCCATTACCTATAAAACCAAACCAAGGTTCAGTTAAAAGAATTATGTCAAATGATTTTACCGTTGCATTTAGGATGGCGTGGCAAACTGAGTTGCTCCGGTTCGTGTTGAGTTGTAGGATGTTGATGGGCTTGGTCTGTTGTCTCCTCATAGGGGTATGGTATGGGAGGTAGTGTGGGTGTTGTTGGCGGTGGGGGTACTGTGATGTGGGCGGCCACCTTTGGAGGGGGTGCGGGTGGTGCCGACATGGGCAGTTCTAGTGGGGCATTTCATGTTGTCAGCGGGGTGTGGGCCAGCGCAGTTGGCGCACTTGTTTGGTAGGTGGTTGCAGTTCTTTCTGTTGTCCTCAGATGGGGGACACTCGAGGCAGGCGTGGTTTTCTTCTGAGTGATTGCCAGTGCAGGTTCTGCATTTCGGGTCTTTGTTGCATTTGATATGGCCATACGCCCAGCAAATTGAGCATTGTTTTACTGGTTTAGCATCTTGGTAGCAGGAGAAGGACGCTAGTCTTCCGTACATCACTACTCTCCATACATGACATAGGAGAAAGTCAACATCTTCCTGTGACAAAGTCGTTAGTACTATTGATGAGTGAGATTTCTCACATAATTGCTCTGGGCAGGTCAGCCATCTTGCTTCCAATATGGATATTGTAGCCAGGGATGGGTTGTTTGCTTGTAGTTCCTCAAGTATCTCATCTGATTGATGCCCCTGAAAGTGACTCAGTTCAATGTCCTCATCAATATCAGATTTACCTGTGTCCACTCCATTAAGTATCACTCTATGCCACTTCTTGTCTGGGGTGGCAGTACAAGCAATATCGTTTTTGCCTGTGATGGCAGCCGCGATGACCTTCCCAAAAGGTTCCAGATCCGTAGCAGTGAGGCTGGGGTGGGATATTATGATGCAGTTGCCTTTATCATTCCATTTGACCGCGATGATACTGGCTTTGGTGCCATGTTGCGCTAGTGCCGCATTGGCTGCCTCCACCGCCTTCATGCCCGTTAAACGGTCGTGGTCTAGTATTGTGGGGGGAATCTGTATCACGAGGCAGGCTGGGTGGTGCCGTTGCCAAGGATTGTTGAGTTGCGGTGGGGGTTGTGTTGGTTTTGGGGTCTTTGGGTTAGGGCGGAAGGTAGGGCCTGTGGCAAAGACTTCTTTGGGTCTGGTCGGGCTCTGGGAGGAGGTTGGGGTGGGGGCAGCATGTTTAAGGTCCTCTACGTCTTTAGCCAGCTTTCTGATTGCAGATAGAATGTCACCAGAGGGTCCCTGATCATCTGGTGATTTCTCCTTTGTGCATTTGCGGTATATTTCTTGTACCATGCTAAGCGTACGCTCTGGGATTATGGCGTGGATGGACAGCTTGCTTAGGGTATTGGTGGCGCTCAGAAGAGTCTTGTGTAGTGACGCTAGGAGTTCAGCCTGTGAAGGCGGTTCACCGCTGTTTGACGTTTGAGGTAGGAGAGCAGCATCCTCATCCCAGTTGAGGTTGGGTGCACTAGCTACGGTCTGCTCTTCCATTTCCTGGTCTACGTCCGAGGACCTGTCAGGGTTAGATGGTTGGGATGCTGTTACTGGTGTGGTAGGGCAACCGCCAGTGGGGCTAGAGGGGGTCGGGTCTTTGCTATGTGGGGGGGAAGAAGGACCCTCAATGCGAGCGTGTTTACTGCGTTCGTGGTGACTCGCAAGACTATTATTGCACTCCATCCTTACTGCCAATCTTCTAGACTTTCCTGTGGGAAAAATCTTCCAGATGATGGTGGTAAAAGGGCAAGGTGCTTCGGATGGGCAAGAGCTTGGGTGAATCTCTTGCCGTCTATCTTGACATTGTAGAAGAAGTTTGTCGTACGAGAAGTCGTGCCACGCAACGAGCAAATGAGGGAGTCGCAGGATCGGAGAGCCACACTATGTCGGACGGCAGCTAAAATATTGACACTGGCAAACAGCGAAATCGAGAGGATGAGGACGAGCAAGAATCTGAAGAGTTGATGGTGACGAAGAGCGATTACATAATCAGCTGATGGAAACAAGTATACGAAATTGAGATTCGGATCATAACATTCTGACATATGCGGACCACCAAAATGGGCATACTCTGGACCTGATTGAATGCCTGAGTTGTGCACGGGTAGGAAGGTTATGGGGATGAGTACCTCTAACAATCTGACCATGCAGTGGGTTCCGCTCCCGTGGATTATAGATTACGAAATGAAGGGCAATCGGATACAACAAGTACTGGCACGTCACATGCCTAAGTATGGCTCTATCCGACCCACACACCTCGGTTGGGGTCTTTCCCAGTCATCTGCTGGCTCCATGTCATATGGCGGGCCATGCGGAGGCTGCCTTCCTGGTGGCAGGGGCAAACTAGGTGGTATATGGTCACCAGGTGGACCCGGTCTCGGGAAACCAAGTGGCCAAGTAGTGAGGTAGCACATTTCCTAGTAACCAATACCAAACCAGTGATTCGTATGTTCAGTCGACGGCTCCTGAGGGGAAACAACTATGCATACATACCTCTGGCCCACATGCAGGCCTGCACTTCACCCATGTGTTCCAGTCTAGCCATTGCATCAGTCCATCCAGATCATGTTTCCACTTCTTCGTCAGCTCTGAGCTCTGGTTGCCTCGATGTCTAGCTCCAAGTCGCCTCCGCCGAGGTACTCTTCTACCCCAGCGAGAACACCAGCCGACCACATGCTCGTCACGACGCGGCAGATTTCGCGTGTCGTTTCACGGACAGCATTCAACAACAAACTCTCCGAATCTGTCATGACATTGGCCTGTAACCCATGTATATGGGTGGTCGCACAGAGCCTAAAGACGGGCCTTGCCCAATTCAGCGCCGCAGTCCCAGTTCCCTCTCCGGTCGACTTAGAGAGCGAAGGCAGGGCGACGCTAGATAGGATATATGGACGCAACATAATCCGCAGCTGCGTCTGAGTCTTATTGGCGTAGTCGATCAGGCTCTTGTGGTCGGCGTTGTCAGTCGAGTTGATCAGATATTGCGTGAATTCGAGACGTTCCGAGTAGCGGTCAACGATGACGCGTATCAAGGCCATCCAGTCGATATCGCTGGAAGTATGACGAACGGGTCGGGTCAAGGTCTCTCTTAGTCGAGTTGTCACGCGTATGATATCCTCCTTGGATATATTTTGTAGACGGTGATCCCATCGTTCCTGTCTGAACCGCGCAGATACGAGGGATGGCACAAGGTCTGTATCATAGAACGACACAAGACTAGAAAGATCGAGCCGGATTCGAGTTTCTCCCGGATATTGATTGTGCCAAGACCCAGCATTCATGATCTCAAACATGCACGGATTTTGAGACATGGTATCATGACGGGGCTCTGCGATGTTCAGGAACGAGACGACACTGACCCCTGACGTGAAGCTGCAGAGCATGACCTCACTTGGATAACATTAATATGGATACAAAGGCAATCGCTTTACACTCACAAAGCCATTTCCATCCTGCAACATGAACAAGGTCACAAAATACCTGTCCAATGCAAAAACTACCTACCTTACAAAACCGTCGATGCCGTATTCCTTCCCCCAAGCACACAGGTCCTTGATTCTCTGTAGTTCGTTGAATGCCCATTCCGGTCGTATCTTGCCCCAGACAACAAGATCCTGGGCGTCCATTGTCCCCCATGATATCTTTGCAGCGCTGGATCCGTCAAAATAAAGGACCTTCAAAGGCTGTGTCGTAATTAGCGTGAGGTGCCAACACCCATCCTCTCCTTTTGCATTTCTGCAAAAATGGATAGAGTGTTCTGGGTCCATTGCTGTCCACCCAGGAACAGCGGGTAGCTCCTGATTCCACGTTCCATGGTATAAGAGTGTTCCCGACGGGACTATTCCCGGAACGATGTTATGACCTGTGCATACATGAAGTAATGTGAGCAGAAGTAGCAGAAATTCGGGACGAAAACACGTCAAGTCTGGTTGGTAGCAAAACGACTCACCGGTTCGCATGCGCGTATTCGGCCAATGTTGCAATAATGAGTTAACCGTCTCGAATACAAGGTGACCCGTTGAGTTCACATTCGGAGGTTCATCCAGTTGCCATTTGCTGAGGTTGTTGAGGCCATTATGATCGATTGGACCGGTTTGTGCTGCCAACGGTAGTACTTGCGTGGTTTGCCATGTTCGCTGAAGAGCATAAAGGCTCACGACGACACACCACATGGCCACAAGTCGCAACATAACGCAACGACTGGCCTGCACCTGCACAGGAATGAAGGTAGCGACTGCAGACACGGATGCATTCTGCGGACTTGCTACTAACTCACCGGATTTAATCCTATCACCTTTATGGTAGTAACATCAACGACAGGAGCGCTGAACTTAGTACATATACACGGCCAAACGGCTATTTCTTCCCCTTGACAGGCGTGGAAAAGGTCAGGAGTGGTGTCTGAGAGACGCGACGTTCATCAACGAAAGCTAAGCGTCAGAATGGCCAGCCATTCTGACACTTAACAGTCGGTTAGCATACACTATTCCCTAAATGGTGGGATGCTTACTTAGCCATTCCAATGCCTACTTGGTCACTTAGATCCAATCACCCGATTGAGTAGATAAAAGTATTCTGATTAGGCATCGCTAGTACTGGCTATGTACCTCAGTGCAGAGCTAAGAGAGATCTTTTTTTGTAGCAATGAATAGTGTGTAGGATCGTTGTGCTGAACACCATCAATGATATCTAGGATAGAATCAAACACATTGCCTACATTCTTCTGAGAAAATTCAACAGCAACATATTGTCCAGTTTCATATTCTTTCAATGCTGAAAGAATCGCCATGCTGGCTAAGGAAAGCCACCCACAAAATAATTTGTTGTCAATTTGAAAGCCAGGCAGTTCACCTGGCTGAGCCCATAGAACGACAAGTAATAAGTCCAGCAATGCATTGTGCCTGAAGCCATCCTGTCATAGTTTGTTAGTTTGTGTGATCACTATTCCAAATGACTTACTTGGTTGTACAAAAAACCATAATTGTTCAGTAGTCCTGCAATCTTTTGTTGGTAATGATCAATAATTTCGGGCATATCTGATGACAATATTTGAGGTGTGGTGGGTTTCAGAGAGTAGGCCGATGGAACTAGTGATCGTGCAGCAGTTTTGAATGACAAATGGATTGAGGTTGTACTTGAGACGATTGATGCAAGTGTTTTCTTATTGAAGATGTCGTCAATTGATTGATATGGAGAATCTATTCGTGCTACAGATTAAAAGAAATATATATAAAATGCCGCATAGTTTACCTCTCAAAATGGTATCCATCGCACCACGTACTGAGTCTCGATTAAGATTGTCTAGTGCATCTTGAGAAAGAAATGGAGAGCAGGAAAAAAAAACACGACAAAAACATGTCTTTGCCTCAGATATAATCTGGTCCTTTGTCACATTGTCAACCAGAAGGGATACCACGGTGGCTGTGGCTGTTTGGTCATTGGCTGGGAGTGCTTGGGAACTTGGTCCCACAGAGGTGTTTTGAGGAGTGGCCTGGGCTGTACTGGATCTACTAGATCTGAATGGACGCCGGCGGGATGGACCTGTAATTTCCATGTCATTTACTCCCTGAGATGTTGTTAGAAGTTAGTAGGATGAGAATACATCAGCAATTCGTCGAGTGTCTGAAGTGTCTGGGACAGACCATGTCAGACATGTCAGACACATCAGGTGTCCCAGACCCGTGTCTGAATTCAGGCGCATTCCTTTCTGGGTCAGGCATAATTGTCTGGAGTTTGTCTGGTCACAGTCTATTCAGCCTGCATCAGACCCCATCCAGGTAAACCACAGACATATATTACAGGTTCTTCTCAGCCTATTCTGTCTGGTCACAGGTCTATTCAGCCATTGTCAGACAGCAGCCAGATACACCACAGACATGTATTACAGGCTCCTCCCAGCCTATTTAGCAGCTCTCAGACCATTCCAGACACTGGTAATAATGACCAAATGAAATATATAATTGGGTGGCTCATAGGTATAATCAGTACTGTAGTATATGTACTACAATCCAGGTTCCAACTTTGTGGAAGGTAGCCCACTCGAATCACCTCCGCCAGGCCGTCCGACTGAGAACACAATGGGCATCAGTTAGACTCAGACTTCCAGCCACAATATTGCAGATCATACCTTTAAATTACTCCTCACCTGCTGCACCGTCCAACTGACAATATAATGGTTGTCAGCCAGTTACCTTCCAGTAATGACTGTATCATACCTCTGGGTCAATGTCGGAGGAGACCATGATATGAGCACGGTCGTCTTCATATGCTTCCGTAGCTTCATTGCTTGAGGTGGCATGTGTGTGATTCGCAGTGATGTGACAATGGCCCCCGCAGTATGGCCGTGCTGCCACGATAATTTGATTGTACTTCTTTACATGTACCTTTTGCACGGACTCGACATAATGAATGGCTTTTGTGCCCCAGTGCATGTCAGAGAAACTCAGATCGCCCTTCTTGGAGCTTGCCTCTTTGTGACCCAAGCGATACAGGTGCAGTGCCCGCTCCACCTGAATGACATCGTTAGTAACAGTGCCTGGAAGCATAAATTAATGTCAACTGTACCACCGTTACCATGAGCATGAGTGCGCCAAAAGGAGGCATAGCGGTGTACCCTTCATAGAGGTCCGGAATATTCTCGATTGGGACAAGAGCAGTCAGATGACTTGCGAAGGTCTGCAATATAAATGGCGAGAGAAAAGACCTAGTCATCTATGAACAAAGCAACGTCAGCAGATTGCCGTGTTTACGAACACCGCGCACCTGAATAGTCCCCAAGCCATCAAGGGCCTCGACACAGCCGTACATAAACGGCAATCCAGGGCTCAGGGCTGATTCAACATAGCCCTTGTGGACCTCAGGGTTACAGTACTTAGCGTCTGAGGCCCAGTGAGCCTCCATGGCATCTAATGCAGCCTTACCAAACTGCGTCCGCCAGTCATAAATCTTTTGCATGCACTATGTATCCAAATACGATAGTGTAAGGGTAGCTGTAGGCAGTGGTGACGAATAGCTACTTACCAGGCGGTAGAGTTTGTCCTCGTCCGTGGCAAATTTGTGTGGCCATTCCTGCATTACTCCATCCCATATTATTTGCATGGGGCCCACCAGGCCCTCGGTGAGCCAGGGGTTCTCCAAGGAGCCAACAAATTTCCATAATATGGGTATGAAGTGCATGGTGAAGGTGCGGAGAGAGCCAGCAGGTAGATCATTATTAGAAGGGGCTTGACAGGACTTTGTCAAGGCCACCGCATTGCTGATAACTGCAGACCATTGAAGGCGCTGTTGTGGTGCATTTGGTATGACCGTCGTGGCAGACTACATTGAAAGCAAAACAAACATCAGTCACAAGGTAAGAGTACAAGAGAGAGAGCAACACTTACTGTAGTCCTTGGATTGACTGCCTTCGAGACTGTCTGGCCAGTACTCTTCATAGGCGCCATGAATGAGTCCGACAATGGGCCAAAACCATCGTCTTCGTCGCTACGGAGTCCTCCGCGAGTATATGTTGTGGGAGTGATGGGTAAACCTTGATAGGTCAGACCCGAGGATGCAGTCAGGGGATCCAGAGTCTGGGATGGTGCGAGTCCCTGTGTCACTTTTGCTTGCCCATTGTTGGGATGGAAGCCAGACCTCAGCCCACTTATTGTATGATTGACCGCTGATTGGGTTCCACACCTGGTTCCTTCTAAATGTTGCTTTTTGATAGTCCTGTCGCTGCCAGTACTGTCATCAGAGTAGTTAGTAGCCAAGGGAAATACTTGAAACACATCCTGACTTACCCTGGTGCTGATTGTTCCTCTGAGAGAGCCTCATGGGCACGTTTCCCTCCGCTGGCAGGCGTTGCAGGGTAGTCGAAGTTGCGGCGTGCTTGTGTAATCGCCTCTCGTGTGGGCTTTGCCTTTGTTCTCTTTTTGGAATTGTGGACTTCTGGGACGACGTTAGGGCGCCTATCGTCTTCATCCCCTCCATCATCTGCCCCAAGTTTGAATTCTGATCCACTAGGAGTCGAGACACCATCTGGCACTCAAAGCACGAATGAATGTAAGTCTACCATCTACTTTGCACTAGGTCGCAATCAGACTTACCGTTGACTAACGTTTCGTCTTCATCAACAGCTTCACTTTCGGCTTCAAGATCGTCATCAATGACTTGGCTCACTTCCTCAGTTTGCGGCAGCCAGGTCGCTTTCTTCATAAAGGCTGAGTTGGGTTTCTTGAACCGTTCAGTTTGACTCGATGCCTTCATTGACAGATCATATTCAATACATGCGGCATGCTGAATGCCAACCTGAATTGCGGCTGCCCTCTGGGAGTCTTCCACCGCCTTTGCTGCCTTCTCAGCCTGCACAACTTCTGCAGGATGTCTAGGTGCAGGTAAGTCAGGCTTGCCAGGATGTGCATGCTTGTTTGATGACCATGTGCTGATAGTGCATGTTGGCTGGCTCGCCATGTCAGTGATAGGTGACTGAGGGAGGGGTGATGTTTGGGTGACTGCCACGTTTGTTTTTTTTTTTCTTCGTCAGCCACTGTTTAAAACTGCACAGTTGATATGACAGATCTACTCCGAATGACAGCTCAGACGGGACCAGCGTGCCGGTCAATAAACATTTGCAGTTACCATGCCTCGCTGCCCGCCAGCACGTCTGTTCGGCCACAGAGTCTATGTCTGTGGTGTTGACGGCTGCACCAAGACATGTTCGACTTGAGGTGGTATGAAACAGCATATGCAAAAGCGGCACCTCAACTGCAGGATTCATCCACAGCCGTTCAACCCCACTGAAACAGAGGAAGCCTATCAAGATTACGACTTCGCTGATGGTGTGGATCTGCCTGGGCCACATGAAGATAACGCAGGTGCAGGGCAAATTCTTCGAGAGCAGAAAGTGAGCTATCACCCCATCCTTGATGGTACATCCGTTTCCATCAATACATCCCATAAAAGCGCTGACCATCACTGCATAGGAACTCTGTGCGATCATGCCGGGCGTTATCTGCCACCCGGTTCCCCACCCCCTCCAAAGCTGAGTCCCCTTCCTGATGACTATAGTCCCTATGAGAGTAGGGCCACCTTCCAACTTGCTGAATTCCTGTACAAGCGCGAACAGATGTCCACCGCCAAGATTGATGAATTACTAGCTATCACGGCTTTGATATATGACAGGGATCCACCATTCCATTCACACAAGCACATGTACAATACAATAGACACTACAACCCATGGGGATTCCCATTGGCAGTCATTCTCTGTGACATATTTGGGTGCCATACCTGATGACCCTCCCCCTTGGATGTCCGCCGAGTACGATGTATGGTACCGCGATCCGAAGGTCATGCTTGAGCATCAACTCGCCAACCCCGATTTCAAAGGCGAAATTGACTATGCCACGAAAGTCGTCGTTGATGAAGTTGGACACCGGGAAGTATGTGACCTGATGTCTGGCCAGTGGGCGTTTGAACAGTCTGTAAGTAATCTGTTTCGAATTGCCATTCATGTGTCTGATATTGATGCTGCTGGTCTCAGGACACCATTGCGAAAGATGCCAACACACATGGTGCAATGTTTGTGCCGGTGGTTCTCGGCAGTGACAAGACTACAGTGTCAGTGGCGACGGGGCATACAGAATACTACCCCCTGTACATCTCACTTGAGAACATACACAACAATGTCCGCCGGGCGCACCGTGATGCCGTGACAATCCTTGCATTTCTTGCAATTCCCAAGAGTAAGTATGTTGGGTGATATACTACTTTGTTCATTCTGTACTCATTTGTATGAATATAGCTGATGAGGCACACAAGAATGACCCTGCATTCCGCCGTTTTCGCCGCCAACTCTTTCATAGCTCAATCGCAGCTGTGTTGGAGTTGCTGAAGCCACACATGACTAAGCCAGCGGTCACATTGTGTCCAGACAGCCATTTTCGACGCATTGTATATGGACTTGGTCCCTACATTGTGGACTATCCCGAACAGGTGCTATTGACCTGCGTGGTGCAGGGATGGTGTCCACGGTGAGTTGACGCAATACTTCTACACAATTTAACTTACTGTTTACCATCAGGTGCACCGCCTGCAACAATAACTTGGATGGAGGCGGTGGGCGTCATTCCCACAAACTTTCTGAGGCGCTCCTCAATGTCCTAGATCCCCAAATGTTATCCAATGATTATGGCATCGTGCCCAACATTGTGGTGCGTGTGTAGTATGTCCATAATTCTGTTTCCAGCGTGGCTTACTAGAATTTAATAGCCTTTCACTTTGTACTTTCCCTGTGCTGACATCCATGAACTAATCACCCCGGACCTTCTTCATCAACTGATCAAGGGCACCTTCAAAGACCACATTGTCACTTGGATTAATGATTACCTGGAGCTTGAGCATGGAAAACAGCGTGCCGGCGAAATCATCGCTGACATCGATTGCAGGTGAGCGATTGTGATCCAGCCACTACAACCTCGTTGAGACAGGTATTTTTCTTAATAGGATTGCAGCTGTGCCGTCCTTTCCTGCGCTGCAGTGATTTCCAGAAGGCCAGGGGTTCAAACAATGGACTGGCGATGATTCCAAGGCGCTAATGAAGGTAAGTAATTCCTGCATTTCAGCTAAGGACGTTGCTTATATCTGTGTGCATGAGGTATACTTGCCAGCCATAGCTGGACATGTTCCCCCTGGCATGGTGTGTGCACTGAGTGCATTTCTGGACTTCTGTTATTTGGTCTGGCATTCGGTCCTCAACGAAGAAACTCACGATGCAATTGACATGGCTGTGGAATGCTTCCATCAAGAATGCACCGTTTTCATTACAACTGGTGTACGTGTCCATTTATCCCTCCCACGCCAACATGCCATGGTGCATTATCGCGAACTTATCGAATTATTTGGCGTGCCAAATGGATTGTGTTCATCAATTACGGAGTTGAAACACATCAGAGCCGTGAAGGAACCTTGGCGCCGCTCCAACAAGTTCAACGCACTTGGACAGATGCTCGTTACAAATCAACGGCTTGACAAGTTAGCTGCAGCACGAAGATGGTTCACGAAATGTGGTATGTTGGATGGACCACTTCTTCCAGTTGGACTGGAGGCTATGAGGGTAGACATAGAAAATGAGGAAGGTGGCGCTGTGGATGATGACCCGGCAACCTATACAGTCGAGCTAGCATCTCGCCCAGGTGCATCTGTGATTTCAATTGATACCTTACTCTATCAACATATTGTTTGTGCAGTGTATGGCGTGTCTGGTGCAGTCGCAGATGTAGCAGACCATCTCGGTCTCCAGGGACTGCAAGAGGCAATTTGACGCTTCCTTTATGACCAGCTCTACCCTGATGCTGAGATACCAGGGGATCGCACAGACCTTCGCGTCTGCCCTCTCTTTCAAGGCAAAGTATGTGTGTTTCACTCTGCTACAGCAACGTTCTGTGCACCAAGTGATCAATCGGGTGTAGGGGGGATGCACCATGAAATAATCCGTGCAACACCCTCTTGGCAGGGGGGCCCTCCACGCTACGACTGTGTATATGTGGCTAAGGGAGGTGTGGAGACGGAGGGCTTTCGTAGTCTTCTGGTGGGAAGGGTGTGCCTGTTCTTTTCTTGCGTACATGTAGGACACCGCTACTCGTGCGCATTACTTGACTGGTTTATCCCAATAGCTGACGAGCCCAACAAGTTGACGGGGATGTGGATCGTGGTGCCGGAAGTGGATAACAATGGATGGCGTGTCCAATCTGTTGTTGCTCTGGATTCGGTGGTCCAGGGTGCACACCTTATAGGAGTTTATGGCCGTGAATTTATTCCTGTTGACCTCCACTTCTCCAAGTCTTTAGATGCCTTTAAGGCTTACTATGTAAATAAGTACATTGACCACCAGGCAAATATGCTTGTGTTTTAGTTAATAACTTGTTGTGCAGGTGTGCACTTGCAGTCTGGGATTGTCTGGACACATTGTGCTCATTGTCTGAATGGTCTGATGGGCTCTGGTCATGACCTGATTCTATCTGTAGTTATGTCTGACATTATGCCTGGAACATGGGTATGAATTCTGTCTGATGAGTCTGGCTCCAGAGTGTGTCCTGATCCCAGGCATCTCCCAGGCATGGTCAGACACCCAGGTCATTCAGATGAATCTCAGGTCATTCAGACATACAACGATTTGCTGATGTAAAAGCAGCGACTTGCCTGGATTATGCCAAGGCGCATCAGTTGACCATGGTCTTCCTCAGTCCAGCGCATTGGCCTGAATGCGCGCACATTGCGAATAACACCAAGTTCTGGTGGGTAGGGAGTTGGACGGATATACTGTTGAGGCAGTTGGATCATTGGATGGAGGTGAGAATATGAAGGGTCGATGGAGTGCGTTGGAGTGGCAGACGAACAAACAGTATCTGCCACAAAACTTCCAACATCGCTACCACCCACATAAGGTGGTTGGGATGTCAGGTGAAAGCTAGAATGCGAATGATCGATGGAATGCACCGAAGTGGTGGACAACACCCATTATTGTAGTATTTGACCTAGGAGTATGGTAATTACCATCAGACTGATAGCACTTGACAGGCCAACTACCACTGCCAAATGAGGAAAAAAACCCCTAAAGAAACCTAATGGTTAGATACTGGTAGTATATTTGAGACCCTACTGTAGCCAGACCTAAATTAGAAGTAGACCCCTGTATCACAGGGGGGTCATTACACCAGACTGGCAAGCACAGCCACAATTTCCAAAAAAGGAAATAGGGGTCAAAGTCATAGCCACCAATCAGGGGAATCCAGATATGGTCTTACCTAAGCAATTCATTATGATTTGATGGAGCTACAGCCAAAATAATTTTTAAATGCAATGCAAAAAAAAGAATAGCCCCTATTTTGACTAGCAAAATTGCGTAGTATTCATTAGCACATGTCCAAACATGATTATATCAGCATCAGCAGTGCCACTCCACTCAGAATCTGTCCATATATGGAAATAGTTGACTGGCAATATTTCCCACCCTTGGTATGCACTTCCCCTGCCTTCCTGGGCTTCATCCCTGGCACATATACAGTGCACATAGTATCCTGCATGTCATATTAGTATATAAGAGCACAACTGGATCCTTATGTCAGTGTATAAGGGCCTCAAGATAAATGGAGAATATTTTAGGGGTAAAAACAAAAAAGTGTTCACATTTTTGAACCACTTGACATATCCATTTGGAAACTACATCCCCTTCAAGGGGCCATATATGCCCACAACATATCATAGCCACTTGGCACAAGGTGGACCCTCTGATGTGTTGATTCATGTTCTTCTCCTGTACACATATTCCTCTGACAGGCCATTACCAAGAGGGATGGTGCATGTCAGATGGTCTAGGGTGGTGGTACTATACCATGACCATATGGGTATCAAATATATTTGCCATCTGACTGCTTGAAGATGAGCAATTAAAGAAATCACATTTTTGCAACAATAGGGGCTGTATGGGTTCCCAGACTAGGTATCATCAATCTGACTATCTCAGCAGCTGGGGGGTATCATATAGTAGCTACTACAATGACCTCAGGTCCATGCCACAATGTGGTGAAGATGAGGAGTGAAAACAACATTTAGAAGGCGTGGGAAAATGTATTCAAAAATGCGGAGACTTGCAAAACATATGAAACATTTGCCATATTACACAACACACAGCACCTGGCACTCTAAAAATGATCTCATTGAGTTGCTATTCACTCAATAGACTCCTTTTATGCTACATGCCTTTGTTAGCACTGATGAAATGTCAAAAATGCGAAAATGTACACAGTATAACTGTATGGATTTCAATCCTACAATGTAGATGAGTCTTAACACCAAGGTAGCACCTGAGGTGAACTGTCATCTAACTAGAGAACAATATATATTCAGGAAGGCTTATTATATGCCAGTAACTCAATGGCATCATTTGTAGAATGCAAAGTGCTGTGTGTTGTGTAATATGGCAAATGTTTCATATGTTTTGCAAGTCTCCGCATAGTACATTTTCCCATGCCTTCTAAATGTTGTTTTCACTCCTCATCTTCACCACATTGTGGCATGGACCTGAGGTCATTGTAGTAGCTACTATATGATACCCCCCAGCTGCTGAGATAGTCAGATTGATGATACCTAGTCTGGGAACCCATACAGCCCCTATTGTTGCAAAAATGTGATTTCTTTAATTGCTCATCTTCAAGCAGTCAGATGGCAAATATATTTGATACCCATATGGTCATGGTATAGTACCACCACCCTAGACCATCTGACATGCACCATCCCTCTTGGTAATGGCCTGTCAGAGGAATATGTGTACAGGAGAAGAACATGAATCAACACATCAGAGGGTCCACCTTGTGCCAAGTGGCTATGATATGTTGTGGGCATATATGGCCCCTTGAAGGGGATGTAGTTTCCAAATGGATATGTCAAGTGGTTCAAAAATGTGAACACTTTTTTGTTTTTACCCCTAAAATATTCTCCATTTATCTTGAGGCCCTTATACACTGACATAAGGATCCAGTTGTGCTCTTATATACTAATATGACATGCAGGATACTATGTGCACTGTATATGTGCCAGGGATGAAGCCCAGGAAGGCAGGGGAAGTGCATACCAAGGGTGGGAAATATTGCCAGTCAACTATTTCCATATATGGACAGATTCTGAGTGGAGTGGCACTGCTGATGCTGATATAATCATGTTTGGACATGTGCTAATGAATACTACGCAATTTTGCTAGTCAAAATAGGGGCTATTCTTTTTTTTGCATTGCATTTAAAAATTATTTTGGCTGTAGCTCCATCAAATCATAATGAATTGCTTAGGTAAGACCATATCTGGATTCCCCTGATTGGTGGCTATGACTTTGACCCCTATTTCCTTTTTTGGAAATTGTGGCTGTGCTTGCCAGTCTGGTGTAATGACCCCCCTGTGATACAGGGGTCTACTTCTAATTTAGGTCTGGCTACAGTAGGGTCTCAAATATACTACCAGTATCTAACCATTAGGTTTCTTTAAGAGTTTTTTCTTCATTTGGCAGTGGTAGTTGGCCTGTCAAGTGCTATCAGTCTGATGGTAATTGTTGAAGTTGCACATGCACCCGGCATAAACCGTCGACGAAGTGCGCACAAGACTGCGACCCATATTAGTGTAGACTTAGTAATAGTCATCTTTAGAGTAGATGTTACATGTCACATGTCATGCGTCACAGTCACGCATCACACTATTTGTTGTATATAAACAGCATTCATTGCTTATATAATATAACAGCTCTTGACCAGCTACTGCTACCATCTCTGGTTGTGCACTCCACCCAACAGGTGAGTTGGAGTAGCAGTTCCTCTATGTATATAGGTATTGCTTCAACAGGTTATGAGCCCTGTGAGTGCACTGTGTGCAGCAATGCACCAGACAGCGCTCCAGCTCCCTGAGCGTCGCTTTAACTAGCTTGATGCTGTGGACCACAGTGAGCTCCTAGTTGAGCACCTGGATTGCCCCAGGCGAAGTTCATCAATGACTTGCGCCAACCATGGCGAACATCATCGACGACTTGTGCTGGCATGACCTAGTCATGAGTTAGCTGTTGACAGAAGTGCTTTCACTAGCACTCAGGTGTCTCTTCTTGCTTGTCTGTTGTCGCATTCATTTGCTGACTCCATTGACTCCCAACAGAATATCACCATGTCCAGCGCTCTTGACAAAATGGTTCCTGTGTTCACTGGCTCCAACTGGCAGCAGTGGCACACCTCTATGCAGGCCTACCTCCAGGCACAAGGTCAATGGTACATTTACTTGAAGATGCAACCCGCTGACGGTCACAATGACCGAAAAGAGTGGGACGACAACACCAAGAGAGCACTTGGTAATATCACCTTGCGCCTTGCCCCCTCTATCCAGGTCACTGTCTTGAATCTCGATAGTGTAAAGGATGTCTGGGACCACCTTAAGAAGAACTTCAGCGCCCCCAGTATTGGCTCTGCCTATGCTGAGCTTAGCAAGCTCCTGGCGACTACCATTCCCATTGGCTCCCATCCCGCTCCGGCTATCACCAAGGTGCTTAGCCACTTCACTTATCTGAAGGACGCTGGCTTCGAGTTCCCTGCCCCTGTGCAGGCAATGATTATCCTTTGCAAGCTCCCTCCCACCATGGAGGTTGTAGCTCAAATCCTTAGCCAGACGTCGCCAGACGAGATTAAGAATCTGAAGCCCGATGGCATCGTCAAGGCCGCTACGCTCTCTTTTGAGCAGAAAGGTGCCTCTTCGTGCGGCGGTGGTAAGGGCCCCCAGGCCAACAAGCTTAGCGCTGTGAAGTGCAAGCTGGCTAACCCAAAGTTCACCCAGCAGCAGCAGCAAGGCGGGTCCAACGGCGGTACGAGCAGAAATGCTCCTGCCCAAGGACAGGGAGGCCACACCCGACGTGGTGGCAAGAAGGCTTCATCAGGAAAAAAATACTTGGCAATATAGTACTATATAGCCTCTATAGCACTCAAAGCTCCATCGACAAGTCCCCAATATAAAGGCAATATAGCACTGTGCATGAAATCTATAGTACTCCATAGTGGCCATAGTCTGACATGTAAATATATATCCACTGTAGCAAGGCTGCTATGGAGGCTACCAAGACTATATACTGTGATATAGAACCCTCAGCTTCTATCATGCCATTGGAATACTTCCATTGTCATTTGCTATCACATCAGTATAGCACAACATAGTTTCTATTTCTTAATCAGGCAATATGCAGTACAAAATGCAATATAATTCATTTCATGCTCGACACAAAGCTAGCTACATTAATCAATCCGACTCGTCCTCTGTCGTCGATCCCTCCTGGTGTTCCTTGATCGCGGCTGCAATAATTTGTGCCGACACCACATTCTGAGGCACTCCTGAATGCACACTAGCTAGACAGTCAGTATCTGTAATTAATGCAGACTACATACTCACTGCCCGTCCTCATAAATTCTTGCACAAATTCCCTTGAGCACGCCATACTCCTTTGTGGCCTCGTCAAAGTCCTGCAGACACTTCAGGTGGGACTCATATGCAGTACGGTAGTCGTGGACTGTAAAAGCAGTGTCCACACGCGTGCCTGTTACCCACTCGTCTATGCAGCACTCGATCTATGCCGTGACATCAGCAACAAACAACCCAGCAACAAACATTGCAAATAACACTTACTGCCGTCAGCACCAATGCAAGAGCGGGCAGAGGGAATGGTTTGAACCACGTATGGTGCTTGATGCCTTTGTTGTTCTTATTCGCGAACCACATGGTATTGATGATCTTCTGTATGATTGGTCCCTTGAGAAGGCCGTGACGCTCGTCTTGCAGGAGCGCCCTATGCTGTCCACAAAATATCAGTCGTTACAACCAGCATGCCATGCAGGACACCAAACCTTGAATGTGAAGCTTGCACCCTCTTTAAGTTCTTCTGCTAGGGCGTGATTCTTCTTGATCGCCAATTTAGTTTGGCTGCTGTGGAAATTGAACATGACTTCGACTAGAGGGCGAACCTTGGCCTTGAGCTCGCCGCGAACTTGCGAGCCACGGTTGGTGATCTATATCAAATCATAATAGTATAATACTGAGACGACTGGTACGGCACTTACGAGTTTGGCGAGCTGGGATGTCCGCACAAGGTTAACTCCTGTAGTCTGAAGTGCCTTGGCCCAAGATGCATTCAGAAGAGCCGTCTCCTGTGTATGGTCAGGCATCGGACTCTCGGCACACAGGCGTGCCCGATAGTCTCCAATGGCCGCGTTGACAAACTCTTGGGTAACGTCATCGTAGTCCCTGGCGCGCAGACGACCTTCGTGCTCAGTGAGCTTTTGCGCCTTGACGATGGTTGTCTCTGGACTGTCCTCTTCGATGGGTTCCCGTCAGCTCTTAGCACGAACATCACTGCTAGTATGCTCAATGAAGAACTTGTTTGCACGATGGATTGATGGTCTCACCAGTTCGTGGTGTCTGTCACAGTACCTTCGGAGCTCGCATGTTCAACACAGCGGTTTTTCTTGTGTTGGACGGTTTGTCGTTCCGACAAAGGTTTGTGCACGGTCGGTCCTGCATCTTCACCGTCCGAGCCAAAGAAGTTTCCCTGTCCTGATGAGAATACTTTTTGACTACAATACTCCATAGTACTTACTTCATCATCAGCAAAAAATGGGGATGCAACATAGGGTTATGTAGCCTCTATAGTGATAGTAGCTTCAATGCATAGTCCCCTCTTTATTGTATGACTTGTACCTATGTGGCGCTATTAGGAGCTATGTGGGTCTATGTATCACAATGTAAACATGCAACACACCATAAAGTACCCATATGGACACTATCAAGTACTATACTATTGATGTTCAACATAGAGCTGGCAAAGTCCTGTGTAGCAGGGTTTAGTACCACTTTATCTCTTCAATTGTACTACAATGTTGCATCTCTGCTCACTTTGCCCCACTATCAATGCACTTCAATAACAGTAACCAGTTCATTCCAGAATGTATTTAATTCAATGGCCTAGACAGAATACCTTACACATCATCCTCACTCTGATGACCATTGCCCTCCTCGAACTCTCGAATTGCTGCATCAATGGCATCATTACCTAAGTCATCCGCCAGACGATCTTCAACATCCATAGCTACTTTCGCATGTAAGCTGCAAGTACGAGTCAGTAAAGTAGCCACACCACTATGTGACACATACTGTCCATTCTCGTCTATTTTTTTGAGCATTGATGGCAAAATTCCATGAGCTTCTGATCTTGCATGGAACTGCTTGAGGTTGTTGACATGTTTGGTATAGACATCCTTGTATGCTTGTTCCGTGAACGAGACGTCCGTTTTGTTCCCGTCTGCCCATTCATCGATGCAGCATTCAATCTAGCATGGTATGGTTAGCACTTTAAGTAATCAACAAACATACCACATCCGTACCACAGTGAGCAAAAGAGCCATGCCGGTGAGTGGAAAAGGACTGAAATGCTGGGGGTATCGGACCCCTTTGTCCCGCTTATTGGCATAAAATGCAATATTCGCCGCCTTTTGGATAATAGGGTGTTGGTACAGTCCTTTCCGAGGTTTATCCTTCGCAGGGTCTCCAAGGCTCTGAAAATATATGCTTGGTTGACTGAACAAATCAAGTGAGAACTAGATACCTTGTAACAGAATCCTAGATTCGTCTTCAGTCGTGCCACCAGCCCACGGTTTTTGGTGGTACTAGAAGTCTCATCGAAGCTCTCCTCGAAGCCGTACATTGCTTCGACGAGGGGGCGGATCTTGGCCTTGAGCTCCCCCGTTAACTGCCATGTGCGCATGGTAATCTGTGACAGTACTATCAAACATAGGTATAGATGGTAGTAGGTTAGGGACTTACTAGTTGGATAATTTCATCGTTGTACTTGACCTTGGCTTCGACGTGGGTGCACGCCTCTGTCCATGCTTCTTGTGCCCAGGATATCGCCGTCATGTGGTCAGGATATATACCCTTCGCAACAAGACAGGCTCAAAACAAGCCCGTCGCCCATTTGAGGATCTGGCGCACTGCCAGTTCGTAATCGCGTGCTGCAACACGCCCCTTGGTTTCCTGGATCTTGCACGGTGGGCGCCAATCTTCGCCGTCTTCTTCTGTAGTAGGCTCCGACGAAATGCGTGACCGTTGTGCGCCTAAGTGAGGGAAGAGGTCAGAACAAACAACAACCAACACCAAATGACAGCAATATGCGAGCGGTGGTCTTCCTTTGCGTTTCTGGTATTTAATCTCCTCAGGGGGATGTGCTGCACGCCTTCAGGCAGGATGCAGGAGGGAAGGGAAGGGCTTCTGATGGGGAATAGATGCGACTGGGGATGGTATTGACTCCTCTTCAGCCTACCACAGTGGTTAGGAAGAGTCCTGGGATAGAAAAGCGATGATAGATTGATGACAGGGGTGTAACAGCAGTGATGGAGCAACAGGGAAGCAAGGGGACAGTTCCTGCTTCAAGAATGCGATGGACAGTGATGGGATGGAGTGGACAGTGATGCTAGACTGCGCTTCAGCCTAGAGAAATGATCAGATACAAGATATATCTGATAAACAGCAATATAGGAGCTTTAGGCCAGCACTGGGTGACCTACAAGTCCAAAGACTAAGAGGGAGCTTATAGACAGAGAGGGAGAGTGAATGTGGTCGCTTTATTGAGGGGGAAGCAGACACTTCCTTGCAGCCTTTGGCTGCTGGTTTATATACAGGAGGGGCTGTGGCCCTGTAAGCACAAATGACTAAGTGCTTGGTAAGAGATTGGTAAGCAATTGATAAGCAGTGTAATCAGGCTGAGTCATCAATGGGGAGAGCCTGAACAAGCTGCTGAGCCAAGGGAAAGAGCAAAAACATAGGTAAAAAGGGGTGTATAACCTAGAATATGGAAAAATCATTGCATGGGGCCCAAAAGAGAGGGGGGGAAAGCATGGGATGAGTAGATCAAAGCTAAATGAGCATATGCGATGACATAATGCATATGAATCATAGGGGCATGAGTCATGAATTGATAAGCAGCATGATAAGCATGATTTGAAGGATGATTGGTAAGTGATTGGTAAGGGGAGTAATGGGGATTAGTAATGCCAAGAGGGGATGAATAATGCGCAGCAGAGTGAGTCAGAGTGAGCCAGAGTGACTCTGTGTTACTCAGACAGAAGGGAAGCACAACTTGTGATTGATTGAACTTTAGATCTGGAGATGAGCTTCTGAAGCAGTGCCACTGATGGGAGTGGCTGGGGGATAATAAAAGAATTGATCCGACCAGAAGAGCAGTGTCAGGGGGCCTGGAATGACAAGTAGAGTCACAGCTGGTCACAGAGTGTCACAAATCCCTTGGATTGAGCTTCTGTAGAGCAAAAACGCGAAATTTGGTGCTCCCAAAGTGCAGTCTTCCCTTGAGCAGTAAGGGGAAGGTTCTGTACTCTATTAGTGCTCCTAAGAAGGGTTCTAGAGCACTGTTTCATTCGTGTTTGTTGCGGGATAGCAGGGAAGAGAATCGCAAGTAGCAGATTCGACGTGTCCAGGGAAGCGAGATGAATGATAGAGGGAGATGGATGTGACAGGACTCTGGGATGAAAGGACCATATGCAGAGGACTCAGGAGACACAGAGATGACCAGGTATGAATTTTCAAGTCTAACGATAGACTTGAGACGACCAAAGTATGTGCGCGACGCAGGACTGATGAGGAGAACGCGCTGACCGAGAACAAGAGGGACTGAGGGAGAAGGCTGGGAAGATATGTACCAGACAGTACACAGGAGCTCAGGGAGAGGCTGTCCCAAGAGCAGGACATAATTGAGGTCTGCTGCAATAGCGGAGAAACATTCCAGAGAAAATGTGGACTCCATAGTGAGTGATGAAGCGGGTGTCTGGATTGCGGGTGGAATATCTCCGTGGGAAATGAACAGATTTACGTCGGAACTTGACAGGCAGATAGACCATGGTCTAGGCTCCATGATGGTATAGTCACATGATTGATAGCTTCAAAAATGGCGGAGCTATTCAAAATATTGGAATGCCGGCACTGGGCGCCTAAATTTGACATTTGGGCGCTAAAAATGATTCTTCCTTTTCTCCTTCGTTTCTCTATCGTTTCTTCTGCTTCTTTGGTTGTTCTGGTATGGGAGTTGGACTGCAGTAGGTTGCATTCCTCTCTCATACTGAAATGATCACCAATCCTTGGATTCTTCTGCTTCTTGGCGGTTCTTGTGCAAGGGATGACTGCCAGACGATGGCATTCATCTCTTGCTCCAGGATAGTCATTCTTGTGTGATAGATGGCTATGACAAGCTTGTATTCATTCTTCACATAAGGATAGTCTTGACTTTGCGTGATATGGATAGTGAGGGCTGTCTGTATCCCTCAAGTCAGGACAATCTTTCAACAGATCTTGGGTGTGCGTTCTTCGCATTAGTTTCATCGGCTAACTTTCTCCATGTCCACAGTACCAAACATGTTTGGTGCGTGACACCGTTTGCCAGTCTGGGAATAGTTGTCCATATCTTCTTCTCGGAGGCGTTTTGTTGTATCTGTAACTCCATTAGTTGTCACTGGAATATTGTAGGTAAAATGTTACCAGAAGAAGCATATAAGTCATCCTCGTTGCCGCCATCGCCATCTTCCTCTTCTTGGCCTTGCTGGTCATAGTCATCTGTTGGCTCCTGGTCATCTATATTGCCGTATTGGTGCCTGCTTTCACTTAACATCAAGACATTAAGGGAACGGCGTTATGCTTACTGTGGTTCGTCACCCAGATCATCTTCCTCAGAAGGAAAAAGATCATGTGCAACGTCTGCCCTGCTCTGCATAATCTCAGATGGTTGACTGGGTGTGTGTTGCCTCGATTCGGTCGAACGTGCAGCTGGCGGTCCAGCAGCACTCTGTATAAAAGCTAGATAGTAAGCATCGTAAGACATGGCCAAAAAGCCTCACTGTTGACGGGCGCTGCTGACCAACACCAGACCTACTTGCCGCCGGAGTGCCACTGGACTGGTAGCGATGTTGCATAGATGAGTTGAATAACCCAGAGGGCTAGACAGAACAGTCAATAATCTATACAACACAAAAGGTGCAAGACGTCACCCGTGTAAAGGGATCATCAGCAACCGGTGAGCTTCCATAGTATGCCTATATACAAGCTTCGTGAGGGAAACTATCAAAATGGTAATGTTCCCCACCTTTCTGGGGGGAACACGACCAACTTGCGGCCGCAAGTCAAGCTGTGGTGTCCCTCTGGCCCCGTCAGGATTGACGTCACGGGCAGAGAACTATTTGGCCCAAATGTTAGTGAATATGAAATAAAATGAAACATGCTATGTCAGCTCACCGTTGCACGAGCCGTTGCCTGTCCTGCCCGTGGAGCTGTACAATAAGGTTGCCATTAACGATCAATATCAAATCATTGGAACGTATAACTTGCCTCCACTTTCTGGATTGCTCTTGCGTTGAGTCAACTTCTCTTTCAAACGGGCTCGATTGTTTTCGCGATCACGATGTTCATCCTCTGCAAACATGAATCTGTGCCTGCATGAGGAAGAGGATTTGTCTACACACCTACATACAGCGCTCGTTCCATAGGGTGAGACGCTCGTGCTGGCCGGGCATGAATGGGGGGCTCTCCAGCTTGGCTCGTGATGGCCCTGTTAAGAGAACCTTTAGAAGGGGGTAATGAAGACATAGCAGATAGAAAGATGAAGGGAAAACCGTGCATAGAGCTAATACTCGACGAAGGTTGAGAGGGCTAAAAGAACATTAGCCATGAAAAAAAAAATGGTGACAAACAGAGCGCAGTTGATGTCTTCTGGTGCACGGACCATAAACAACTTGACATGCGTCCGCGTGATAAGTTGATATGGATTCCAGGTGCCTGCATCCGAACCAAAAAAAAAAACATAAGACGTTGAGTTCATCTCTCGAGTTCATCAGGGCGCGCAGCTCATCGCAAGAAAGCACTTACTCCTGGGTATTATGCCGGGCCACGTCTGCACTTTCTGTCACCTCGTGTTTCCCACTAGCAAGGGACTCAGCCTACATCTTGGCCAGAGTTCTTCCTGTGGAGATAAGCTTCGCGCAGCGCGATCTAATTTCAATCCTCGCACGGGCACCGAACCTGGCCTAACACCGAGCCAAGCAGACACGGGAATCACCAATTACACCGAGGATGTTGGTAACCTCGACGAAGGAGATCTAAATTACAGCATACCTTCGAATGTTGATCCATTGCCTGTGCCGCCAAATAGGATTCCTGAGCCGCCTACAAACAGTCAGAGCAGGCAATGCCCACGGTTTATCCACTCATATCCAGGACCGGTCGCTACCGTGGTCGGAGAGGCCGACACTCTTTTCGATATGATCCGCAAGGAACAGGACATGCAGGGTAATAACCCAGCTGCACCCTTTGACAACGAGGAGGAATGGGACCTGGCAAAATGGTTAATTAAGAATGTCTCACAGACAGGTATCGAGGAGTTTACCAGGTTAGCCATTGTAAGTGGTGACTCAGTACTGCCGATGATTTAACCCTGTAACCTACATCAGACGGATAAGCTCAACATGTCGTTCAAAAGCAAGCATACCTTCATGAAAGCGATTGACAGTCTGCCACGGAGCGCTGAGTGGTCACTAAAGATGGTTGAGGTTGAGGGCGACATACTTGGCACAGACGGGAAGCCACTCACTGAGGAGGTTGAGCTCTGGATGCGCAACCCGCTCGATTGCATACGCGAGCTCCTGGCAAATCCAAATTTTGCGGATGCGATTTCATACGAGCCCCAAAAGGTTTTTGATGATGAAGCAGGGCGAGAGAGACGCTTCGACGAAATGTGGACGGGAGACTGGTGGTGGGAAGTACAGGTCAGCCAGCTTAAATCAAAGGGACGTGCAGCTTACACGTGTGAATCAATAGGGTCGCTTGCCGCCTGGTGCCGTGATTGCACCAGTCATACTGGCTTCTGATAAGACCTTGTTATCCCAGTTTCGAGGCGATCAAGAGGCCTGGCCTGTTTACATGACGATCGGGAACATATCTAAAGATGTGCGTCGTCAGCCATCACAGCATGCGTGCGTCCTGTTGGGATACCTACCAACCGCCAAACTGGAGTGCTTTTCCGGTGGTCGGCGTTCAGTCGAACGGTACAGGCTCTTCCACTACTGTATGACCCAAATCCTGCAACCGTTAGTAGTTTGTGGAAAAGAGGGGGTGCTGATGACGTGTCCCGATGGGCTTGTGCGGCGCGTCTTCCTGATTTTGGCTGCGTATGTTGCAGATTTTCCTGAGCAGTGCTTGGTCACTTGCTGCAAAGAAAGTAGATGCCCGAAGTGTATGGTCGCACGAGATCAACGTGGAGAGTCGACCAGGTCCTCTGCCCGTGTTCAATGCCAAACGATGAAGTCCCTAAAGAAGTACGAAAATGGTGAGATCTCGAAAGAAGAATTTGATGGAAATCTCGGTCTGCAGGCTGTATACAAACCGTTCTGGGCCAGTCTCCCTCATTGCGACATCTTTATGTGCATTACACCGGATATCCTGCACCAGCTCCACAAAGGCGTGTTCAAGGATCATTTGGTGAGTTGGTGTTCGCAAATAATCGGGGAGGACGCACTGGATGCACGATTTTGGGCGATGACATCTTACTCGGGTCTTCGTCACTTCAAGAAGGGAATATCAAGTCGCAAACAATGGACCGGATCTGATCACAATGAGTTGGAGCAAGTTTTTCTCGGTGTAGTAGCTGGGTTGCTGGATGAGCGTGCGGTGATAGCAGTGCATGGGATTTTGGACTTCACATACTACACCCAATATCAATCCCACACTGAAGCAACGCTGAAGAAGATGGACACTGCGCTACGTTCGTTTCATCGACACAAGGCTATCTTCGTCAACCTTGGCGTGCGCAATGATTTCAATATTCCTAAGATCCATTCAATGCTACACTACACAGCTTTGATTCGTCTGTTTGGCAGCGCGGATGGCTTCAACACGGAGCTTCCAGAGCGACTCCATATCGATTTCGCAAAAAAGGCTTATCGATCCAGCAACAAATGGGATTATACTCACCAGATGACTACATGGCTACGTCGACAAGATGCCATCTACTTGAAAGAGTCCTTTCTCACCTGGTACCGCGACAATCGTCATTCTGACGATACTGTCGCTTGTGACACTGACCACTGCAACTTAGATGGATTGTCTGATTCCTCGGACAACTCAGACTGTAAGGCACCAGTCATTGTCAAGTGTATTCGTATTAACATCCCATTGCAGTGGCGGCGCAATCCAACCAAAAAAGACTTGTCTCGGCCCACGGAGGAACAGCCCAACGGCAACTATCTCGTTTTGTTATGCTCGCCTCAGAACAAGGATATTATTTACCGGCGCATTGTCCTCTGCCCAGATTACCCATCTCACAGATTCAAGAACAGTATGGCGCCCCCCTCCTACTAGAAGCCCTCGAAACATTTTTTGCTACCAACTTCTCAGCCCTGCGGAACCATCATAGGATACACACTTTTGATCGACTGGACGTATACAAATATATAATGATACTCTCTCCTCCGAAGCAACACGTGAGCAATACAAAACGGTTCTTCAAGCTTCGTGCGACCCCAAGCATCCCTTCTCACAATAATCGTAAGGGCCCGTCGCCCGCGGTCTTCGATAGTGCACTTTTCTTGAAGGATGCGGACACAAATGCCATAAGTCATGGGATCGAAGGTAATCCATCTTTGTTCGCATATCTAGAGGAACCATTTGACGCTTGGTGAAAATAGGGCTGCAAGTGGGGCAAATTAAGGTAATATTCAATGTTGGTCCACTTGTCGGGAAGACCAGACATCCGTTGGCGTATGTCCATTGGTTTCGCCCCCTTCAAAGTGTTGACCATGTGACACAAATGTTTCGTCTTGTGCCGTCATCCCGGCAGCACAGTCCCAATGCGGAGGTAATTCCTGTCGACCGCATATGTCGACCTGTTCATCTCATCCCGCATTGGCGCAGTGGAAACATAGGTGGGGATGAGGTAGACAAGTTTTTACTCAATAAATACATAGATCTGGATCTTTTTCATACTCTGGAGGGTACAGTGACAATGTAATTGTAGACTGGCTGGCTTAGAGACCTGAAAAGTCTGACAATGACCAGGCTGGTCCTTATGAATTTCATAGCCCATGTAGGTGTATGTGGACCACAGAGCTTTGGGATATCTACCTATACTATATATTGTGCAGAATGAACTATGTATACTATGGGAGTCTATACTATACAGAGTAAGCTATATATACTATGGAAGTCTACAATGGGCCCTGGGGCCACTACATGGTCTATACATGTCAATACAGACTATGTATCCTGGCTGACAGCTATTTTGGTGGGACACTTTTTGCTGATGATAGCTGGGGTCAGGAATGTTTCTGCCCACCACCTTGGGAACTTTGCTCTTGCTGTATGTGAGGGGGCGTTGCCTAGGCACCTCACTAAGCCTAGTAGGAACGGGATGGCTACTAAACTGAACATGATATTTTGTCAGTGCGGCACCCAACAAAAATGATGGGATGACCTACATGAGTGCCTTCTTCATCTTCAAGGTCATCTTCTTTGAGTTCATCACTGTCTTCTTCATCTTCGTTCTCGCTCCCTTCCTCCATTAAGCGGCAGCGGTGGCGACGTTCACGGTCCTTCTGGGCCTTGGCATCACGGCATTGGACCGTCTCTTCTCGTTCATCCACAGCCTGCCTCACTTTTTTTGATGGTCAGCGCACCCGACCACCAGGCACTTTTTTTTTTGAACATTGTCAGTCGCAATCTGCGTTGTTGTTTGGCCGGACTAACCTCTATAGTTTTCTTTGTCTGCATTGCGATAGAGACCATTGCTTGAGGCCTGCATGTGATTAGAGCTGGGAGCGTGCGGCTGGAACAAAGTTTGGGTTGGGTTGGGTTGGGACGATGAATGGCAGGACACGACTTACTTATAGCTGCTGTTTGTGCATGGCTTGTTTGTAGATATCAACAAATGTTCATGACACGAACACGTATCGCAACGTGGTCACGGGATAATCTGAAAAATAAAAAACGGATATTTGTCAACATTGCATTGACATGAAGCCCCACCTATCGGTCCGCAGACTGTGTCTGATGGTCCAGTATTGCAAATTGTCAAAGAGATCAATCAGTGTGATATTGGGAGACGACTGAACGACTGACCTACCATACCATGGCCCCCCACTGCTGCAACTATTGCTTGAAACCTATAGCCACAGACACTGGGATCAAGCGGCATATAGCGCAGTCGCCTGCATGTCACGATCAATGGACGAAGCTCCTTGAACGGATGGAATTGACCATATCAAAGGACGAAGATGATCAGCTTCCTGAGCACATGAACAACGACGCACCAGGCGATCCATACGAGTTGATCAATGAATTTGATGCTATGGATGGTCCGGACGATGCTCTCGATGTTCCAGATGGACACCTGGTTCACCTGTCTCATGTTGATGTTGATCCTGGGCCACCTGATCTCAGTGAGCCGCCATCCAAGCGTGGGCAAATGGAGGAGGACAATGGAGACCTACCCTGTTGGCCAGCCTCTGGACGCTTCACCGAACAATACCCAGGAGTCGCTGCTACAATACTGGGGAAGGAGAAGACGGTCTTCGAGTCTATGGAAGCCGCAGACCTTGAAAAGGGCAGGAGCGAATGGGCGCCTTTCTGCGATGAAGACAAATGGGAACTTGCACAATATTTGATGAAAAACCTTGGGAAAACGAAGATTGATGAGCTTCTGAAGCTATCGCACGTAAGTGAATAAAGATTGACTCACTGACTCAACGCTGAATGCGACCGACTTGTAGATGCGGAAGAGTGGCCTTTCATTCAATAACGCCCACTCCTTCCTCAAGCGTGTCGATTCTTTATATACCGGCCCAGCTTGGACATGTGAGATGATTGATGTTGAGGGAGACTTGGTGGGCAAGGATGGGGTTGTGAAGCGGGAGATGGTAGAACTATGGCGAAGGGATCCAGTTGAATGCGTGGAGGAGCTTATTGGGAACCCTGCCTTGCGAGATATGATGGCGTATGTCCCAGAGCATGTGTATACGGATGCGAAGGAAGAGAGTCGGATCTATGATGAGATGTGGACCGGTGACTGGTGGTGGGAGACCCAAGTAAGTACTTACCATCAATTCCGAAAGATGTGAATGCGACTAACACGACGGTGATGTACAGGGAAAGTTGCCAGAGGGTGCAGTGGTGGCGCTGGTGATCTTGTCGTCCGATAAGACAGTGCTGTCTGTGTTCAGTGGGGACAAAAAGGCATGGCCCGTATACCTAACCATTGGGAATATCTCAAAGGACATCAGAAGACAAGTGTCAGCGCACGCAACGATTCTTATCAGCTACTTACCTGTGTCCAAACTGGAGTGTTTCCATAAGAAAACACGCTCCGTCGCAGGATATCGTCTATTCCATTATGCGATGTCTTTGCTGTTGCGTCCGCTGGTCGATGCTGGTCAGAAAGGAAGGGCTATGGTTTGTGCTGACAGATTTGTGCGACGAATTCATCCGATTCTGGCTGCATATGTTGCCGACTTTCCTGAGCAGTGTCTTGTGGGCTGCAACAAGGAGAGCCATTGCCCTCACTGTCTGGTGAAAACGAAAAATCGTGGAGACCTTGACGAATGCGCATGCCCCAGTACAGTTGACATGTTGAAGACCTTGAGGCAGATGCGAAGAAACAAACAATCGAGTAAGTTTGATAAGGAAGGTTTGCGTGAAGTCTTCAAACCCTTTTGGAAGGACCTTCCCTTCACCAACATCTTCGCCTGCATCACTCCCGATATCCTCCATCAGCTCCATAAGGGCATATTCCATGACCATCTCGTGCAGTGGTGCCTAAGTGTGCTCGGCAAAAAGGAGATGGATACCCGCTTTCAGGCCGTAACTCGATACCCTGGCCTTCGCCACTTCAAGAAAGGGATTTCCGCAGTCTCCCAATGGACAGGCAGAGAGCACAAGGAGATGGAGAGGGTTTTTATAGGTCTCCTGTCTGGTGCGGCCGAAGAAACTGTCCTCGTAATGGCACGCTCACTTCTCGATTTCATCTACTACACACAGTTCCAGCAACACACAGACAAGACGCTCACGGCTATGCAGGACAGCCTTCGCCTCTTCCACACACATAAAGACATCTCAGAATACCCTGAATGGTTACACATCGACTACGCTAAGGACGCCTACCGCGCGAGCAACAAATGCGATTATGTCAAACAGATGGCCTTGTGGCTTCAACGCCAAGAGGTGATCCATCACAAGAGCGCCTACCATGCCTGGAGGGTGCTTAAGAAGTCTGCAAGCATGGACGCCATTGACAGAAGCTTGGGCGGAGGGGATGACGGATCAGAAGCCGATTCAGACGTGGGTGACCATCTGGGTGAGGGTGGTGGTGATGAAGCAGATCATCTTGCTGCACAAAAGCCGTCAGGTATGTAGCATTTGCTGCTCCTGTGGTAGTTATTGACCGAGGCGGTTGTGCTAGCGAAAGCGGCCTATAAAGTGGCCAAATCCCCTGCCAGGCACGTGTCTGTTCAGCAATTACAAAGTGACTACAAAGCACCCAAGTTTCTGGTGGCGCTCAAGCATTTCCTCAATTCCCACGCGACTCAAGACGAAGTGGTGTTCCCCATGGAATCAGATCAATTCAAAGTATTTAACCAGCTATACGTTGCGAACGGACCTAGCGTGGTTACCGGACATGGCAGTAGCTGGCAGAAGATTCGTGCCAGGCCAAAGGTCGCCACTAGTGGACGCAAGGCCGAGTCCCCTGCAAGATTTGATACAGCGTTTGTGTGGGATGAAGGACATCAACCGAGGGATCTTTTTAGGTTCGATGGTATGTACCTGGCCTCATCGACGTGACGAGGGTGTGCTAACAAGCATTTCAGCGGTCCGTATCGCTCAAGTCCGTGTCATATTCAAGCTTCCAAAGCATGTTGGCCATTACCCGCATCCACTCGCGTACGTCGAATGGTTCACCTCGCTCCGTCGTCGCGATCCCGTTTCCGGCCAGTTTGTCGTCACCCGTTCAACGCGCAACCATCAGCGTAACGTGTCGGTGATCAGTGCTGATCGCTTCACCCACCCTTGCCATCTTCAAGCCCAGTGTGGAAGGAACAACAGTTTGGATTGGACGTCTGACAATGTGCTTGAAATAGCAAGCGTGTTTCATGTTAACTCATACATCGACTTAGATACTTTCGTTGCCCTGGCTGATTAGTATACCTGTGGCTACAATTTTAATCTGCACTTTGGTCTTGTCAAGTTGGTAATGTAAGAACAACATAGGCTACTGGGACTCTTGATGATGTGTAGTGTGAATATGGGGCTACAATGACTATGGAGAGCTGGCCAGACTGTGCTGTCAGCGATAGTGGCAACCGTGTGCTACGTGTCACGCAGTGACAGCTGGATAGTGCGACAGAGCACGTGCCTGATGCGCCATATTACGATCGAGTCTCTGGGTGACTTGGTACCTGGGTGGCTATGCTACATAGCAAAAGGTTTTTCCTGATGTTGCGCTCGCCGCGAGAACGTCCAACAGGCAGCCTTCACCACATATGTCCACTACAATGGACCAGAGCCCACCATCGACCCTCGCACCCTGGCTCACACCCCTGGTGCTACCAACTACAGCCCCCCCACATTTGATAATACTATTCGGGCCTTCAACTTGGCACACTGTCTGGGGGTAGAACCCTCCTGCCAAACCATCCGCACCCTCGACCAAGTTGTGTCGTTGGCAAGTGCAAACCTGGACCAGCCCAAGGCCGGTCCCTCCTCATTGAAGCGCCCTCACCTTGAGGAGCGCATCACGATGTATGAGGAGGATGCCATCTCCCTTGGGGATGAAGAACCCTTCGCCCATGAACCGTTCGCTGATGACGAGTTCTATGACATCAATGCAATGGTCCTTGACCGCTACAATGCGACATCAATGGCGATGGGCACGGAGGCCAGCCTCTTCAGGCAAGTACCTTCTGCATGCGTGCTGATCGACACTGACACGCTCCCTTTACATGTGTGCTACTATGTGCCGTCACTGTATATAACGAGTAGTCACTACAATATGTCATGTCGTATCTCGAGTAAAGCATATATCTGTCCATGTTCGAATGATGTGTGCTGTGCTGGCTGTAAGGGAAAAATGGTCGATGATAGTGAACTATCTGGTGCTTTCTGGCTACTAGACTCTGGCACATCATGCCACTTCACCGGTGCATAGGCGATTTCGCCTCCTATAACACGCTAAAGTGAGCGCACTACGCCAAAACGGCTAATGGTGTAGCACTGATTGCTGGCATTGGCACGGTATTACTCTGGTGCCTAGACCACAACTCAGGGGATGAGAAAGTAATCACACTCACCCAAGTGCTCCATATGCCAGGCGCTACAGCATGCCTCATTTCTATGGGCGAAATGCTCCAGCGTAATTACAAAGTCACTGGTGATAAGCGAGGCATTAGCCTCATTCATAAAGCTGAACGCCTATGGTTTGGACCAGACCCAGAAGACGATCACAACATCATTTTCAGGATTAGATCTATCCCGATAATTAGATCTAACTATATCGCCTCTGTGAGCAAAGTCGATTATGACATTATGCACCGGAGATTTGGGCACCCCTCGAAGGAAGTACTCCGATGCACGCAAAAGCATACGCAGCACTTTCCGGAGATCCACTTTCCTACTGAGGACTGTGTTTGCCCTGGATGTGCTCTTGGTAAGATGCCCAATTGAGCTTTCCCAGAGAATGAAAGACGTGCTTCCAAACCTTTCGAGCTGGTGCACTCTGATCTCAAATCCTTCCTGGTTACGTCGTACCGGAAGTTTAAATATGTTATCACCTTCTACGACAACTATACCTCTCACGCCTGGACTATGCCTCTTCGCTCCAAAGCTGCAGCAATTACAGCTGCCAAAGATTTCCTCAAAATGGTGCATGTCCAACATGATACGCACGTCATTGGATGGATGTCCGATGCTGGTGGAGAGTATAAATCCGATCTATTTGATCGAGCACTCCTTGAAAAAGGAATTAAAATATACCAAAGTGCTCCAAGAACCCCCATGCAGAATGGCTGTGCCGAGCGTTTAGGGTGCACTCTCATGGATAAAGCTGAGTCTATGCAGCATCAAGCCTGCATTCCTGACTCCTGGTGGGAATTTGTGTTCGCTCATGCAATCCACATTTACAACCGTACTCTGGTAGCTCGCCTGCAATGGTGCACCCCCCATGAAATGCTTAAGGGGGAGATGCCTAACATCAACCACCTCCATGTATTTGGCTGTGGAGCCTTTGTCTACCTCCCAGCCTCGGCTCGAGCAAATAAGATGGCTCCCAAGTTGGAGCTTATGACTTATATCGGTGTTTCCCCTGGCAATGAGCGCAACTTTTTGTTTATGTGCTCCACCAATGCAGTATTTACCGCTGCTCACGCCGTCTTTGATGAGCGTCATTTCCCTCGCTGCCCTAAGAACAGGCGCAAACCTCTCGAGAACCCTTTTGGAAGGGTAAATCCAAAACCTACCACCGATCGACCAGGGAATCCCCCTGATGATATCAACAGTGATGATGATGTGGAACACGACCATGGCTACCCACATCCCCAAGTGCAGGATGACAATCCAAAGTGCGAGGAACCTGAGGCTCCTGAGGAAGAGCCTAATCAAATCAATCCTCCCCATACGCCATCTTCAGTGCCTCCACTGGCACCGAGAATGCCTTCACCAGCAAGAAATCCGCCACCTCCAGCACTGCAGTGCCCTGGCCGAGCTGAATGCTGTCAGAATGCGCCACGACCCCCTGCAGTGAATATCCCTGCCCACCCCCAATGTGAACGTAGAGTGCCATTGTGCCCCGGTAACGTGTATGGTGAGCGGCAACATCCCGTCGAGCAACTCTGGGATATCGAAAGTGCCTCTCGATGGTGAGAAACAGTGGGTGAGGCCCCTAGGCCCCCACAACCGGACACACTGTGCGCAGCTCAGACGTATAAATACCCTTATGCTTCTTGGTAGCAGAGTAGGATTTTACCCACTACGTTTTATCCTCTGTTCTATTCAAGAACTCTCTTAACCACCTTCGGTTAATCCCTCCAAGTTTGAACCAACTAGCAAGAGTGAGTTACCTACTTCTATTATCATTCTTGTCTAGGCCCGCTGTGCTTGTCCATCTCCGGACAGTACTTCCCGTTAGGTTATGAGCCCCATCTAGGCGACCTCTTGGTCCGTCGTTATTCTCGTCGGCCAACGAGAAGATGCCTGGGAACGCTGAAGACCGGTTCACTTGGAGATTGTTTCTTGGTGTCATGCAGTTTCTACTTGCCACCAGAGGAGTGCAGGCTTTTCTACACCCTCATCCGATAATATCCACAGAGCTTTGCTTTGCTATGTTCTTGATCACTTTCTTCACTTTAGTCGTGGAACTAAATCAGACTCCTGATGGGAGACGATTTGTAGTACAGGCTAGTGCAGAGGATGCTCAGGGTCGATGGACCATTACCCTAGAGCGAGAGCGCCATGCGCAATCTGCTCGGGAACGATCCACCTTACAGTCTCAGGCGAGACGAGAGGATGATCGATGTTTGTATGACAATGGAAGCGCACCTACTATGGGTGAACTTCTACAGCATTATGAGTTTGACCGTAATGACCCGGATTATTCCAGAGATCCTTTAACTGGCTTACCGTGTCTACTTCCTCAGTACTCAGGACAGTTACCTTGGGGTGAGCGCCGTGTTCTCGATGAGAACGGTATCCCCTATGGGGGAAATCCTCCAGAGTATTTGTCGCTGGAACCGAGAGAGGGTCGAACCATTTCTGCTATGGTTCAGTCATTACCTTCCCCTGGTCGTACCAGTGGCGAGTTTATAGGATTGACTAACCAAGCCAACAGACATTTTCCTATTGAATTTCAGGTAATACCTTCCTCGCCACCCCCGACTTATATCGACTCTACCGCTCAAGATCAAGATGTCATCCTATACCTCCGTTCCCAGCCTCGACACCGTACTTACCGAAGAAGCACTTCAACGGTTACTGGAACCAGTTCGGAATTCAGTAGAGCAGGAAGAACGGCTGCGATCCCTTTACGTCAGTCCAGCTCGGACCCACCGATCCGCAACCCCATTCTCTCTCCCAACAACTAGGGGAGAACCGTCTACTAGCATGGATTTGTATACACCAACATCCCATCGCGCTCATTCCCCTCCTGTTTTTGTCCTGAGACAACAGGAAAGAGAGTCTTCCATCACCAGTACCGATCCACGCTATGATCCTAACGACGTGGTTTTCCACAATCCCCTCTTAGATCCACGCTATCTAGCATTTCTTCTTCGACCATTGTACGAACGAGTCTGGAATCCTGACTCAAACTTCTATTCCTCCAGCGTTGTACCTGTTGAGTGTATTATTACTGCTCCATGGTATCGCCACCCTGACCCAGTTGTACATCTCGAGGACTTTGTTGTCCACTCGACTCACAACGACTTCTATATTTGACCTACAACATATAGAGAAGACCATCGTGGCTGCATCCTCGGTTTTACTCCCGTGGTTGCAGACCTCTTTCCCACTGGCCAAGGTGACATTTTCTCCCTCTTCTTTTTAAAAGAGGATGTCTGCTATCCTTGGCTACGGAGTGCTGGTTTTCAGGTCGCTCGAAACAAGTCTAGGTTCAGGACTGCCTGGCTGCGAGGAGAAGTAGATTTTGGACAGGAGTTTCCTGGGAGATTTTTCCGTTCCCTGTCTTTTATCCAGTTAAAGTTTGCTAAATTTGTCATTGACATTACAGAAAATGTCATTAACCCAGCAGCAGCAAAGATTGCTATATGCGATCGAAAGGCGCTTGCTTCAAAGCTCGCCTTGGGTGTCGACGAACACGGTGACTGGATTCTTAGCCAAGATTTTTGGCAATACTTTACGGACACGAACCCTACCGGTGTACCCCATGCATCCTTCCTCTCCCGTACCTTACGTCCGAGACGTACTTGAGTACATTTCTGCAGTTCACTATGATTCGAAAGTTCATTGTCATTTTGATCCATATTCTTTTCAGACTACTCTGTATTTCGTTAACACCATACATTCTGCTGAAGATCATGTTCAGCTTCGACTATGCTCTTATATTCCTTTTGTATGAATACCTGTTGAGTTTCAAGTTGCCAGCTACGTGAAATATTCATTTCCTTCTTGTGCACTTAAAAGCTTGTCCTTTTATTCGAACAGTTTTGCGGAGATGATTGGAAATGCTACAGAGCTACCCAATCCGCACTACTTTGCTGAATTGGACTTCGCTTGTGCCGAGGATCTCGAGTGGCAACATACCCCAGGATATCGTGGAGCAGAGTATTTGTTGAAAGAGGGTCAACGAAAAGAGAATCGAAAGGATCGAACCTCGATGAGACGTTTTCGATGGAGAGCAGAAGCTAGAGATAGGCGACTCATGGGTTTACTACCACTGTGTCGGGTGTCAGGGACACACAACGGAAAACATAGGAATCGACAAAGGCTTGGTACAATCCCTCAAATCGATGTTTCACTTCCTAATGGTCAAAACATTTTTGCCGACCTATTTTCTCTCCTTGCTTTGCTTTAGAATGTCCACAAAGGATCTTTCCACTTATGTGCCGATTTTCAATGGAACGAATTTCAAGGATTGGTACAACAAATTAGAGGCTTTTGCAATGGCGATGAAATGTGACGGTCCGATGACCGAAGATCCTCCCGCAGCTGCTGCTGATCTTGCAGCTTTCAGTATTATCGACCGACAAATGCGAGGCATGATACGCCTTCGTCTTGGTGCAGCTTATCAGTCGCATGTTGGCATTACTGCCAAGGTTACCTTAATGACACTGAGGACTACCTTCGGTACTCCAGGAAAGGTTGGTGCTCTTGTTGAAATGAGATCCCTCTTTCAGCATCGCATGAAGCCCAACTTGAACCCTGTCGAGGAGGCTAACAACCTCATTCAGTGTCTTGCAGCGGCAAACTTTAACCTCACAGACGGCATGATTGCTATGGCCATTTTAATGGCTTTACCTTCGGATTGGGAGACAACTGTCTCGACATTGTGCTCTACACTTACCGATGCCCAGTTTACTGTGGAGACTATTACTGGTCACATTCATCGTGAATATATGCGTAGGCAGGCTACTCGAGGAAGATCCACGATTTCCTTACAGGATCGTATTTCGGAGCAAGCAAACTTCGCTGACGAGTATCAAGGATCTTCTGGTGCCACTCTTGTGTCGCGCCTTACCAACGTCAAACCCGCCGTCCGTCCTTCCTTTCAAGGAAATGTGAATCGAGGAAAAGGCAAACAGCCTGTTCGTGAAGGCCAGCGCAATCAGTACCCGCGCTGTGTCTTTCAGGGATGTCACCGGAACCATTTCCCGGCTGAGTTTTGTCCCATAGGTCGACAGAGGATCTTTTATGATCAAGGAGGCAAACAGATTTGTTGCCAACCCCAGGTTGTCTCTCCTCCAACTGGAGGATCGAGCACCAATCATCGTGGAGGATTTAATCGCGGTCGCGGAGGAGGAAAACGAGGAAGGGGAAAGGGACGAGGACATGGAGGAGGAACTCACGTTGTTTTTGATGAGTCCCTCCAATATTATGACGAACCAGATTTTCAGGATTATACAGCCATGCTGGTAGACGAGTCTACACCACCTCTGGAATAGCGGAGATTCCTGCATCTCCAACTCACGAGTCTCTCGATGCTGAGTTGGATGAGTATAATGCGGAGAGACCTATGGCTCCCTATTCTGAGGAAGCTTGCAAGGCCATGTGGGCTGATGAGTCCATGGGACCATTGAGTTTCGATGATATCATCGAGACTTACGAGTCTGAAGCCCCTTTGTCCTGTGCGTTAATCCTTCGATCTAGGACTCCAGAACCTGACATGCCCATCCTATTCTCCCATCCAGAAACTTTGGTTTCTTGGAATGAGTGGGATGAGATAGAGGATGAGGATTTTGTACGATTAGTGACCAGACTAGACGTCTTGTGTCCTAATAGTTCATTGTGTCTACAATTCTGGAATCATTCTGGAACGTACCCTTTCATGGATCTCCATGGCAATGTTCTTCTAAATGAGATGAGTCCTGACACTTTCTATGTCAGTAGAACTTTTGACCAGGAGTATGAGTTTCAATGAAACTTCCGTGTTCCCCGCTCCCTTGTTGTCGCATGGACCTTTTTAGGTTTCCCTGCCGAGGTTCATTTCTATCGAGGAGAATTAGATTGTGAAATGTGCGGAAGCACTCATCCAATCTTTTGCTATTGTTGTTCTCCTGATAGTGAATCTGATGAGCAAATTCAGTCCGCCATGGATATTGCAAAACGGAATACGGTTCCACCTCGTCGTCCAACCATTCAAAATCCTTTGAGTTCATCATTCCTGACAAATCGAGACGCTGAGTGTATTCTTTGTCATTCTTCATGCACCTCTACTCTCTGCTTAGATTGTAGAAGGAAAGAAAAGGATGGAAGCACGCTGATCCTTTTGGATTCAGGAGCATCTCGACATTGTACTCCTCACTTCGAGGATTTTATAAGCTACAAGCCTTATGCAGAGTCGAAATTCTCGACTACCGCGGATAAAGATACTTTTGTGGAGAAGCTTGGTGTTGGAACCATACTTATGCTTCACCACGGCAAGATCATTCGACTCACTGACGTTGAGTATTGTCCGTCTGTTGCATGTCGATTGATTTCTACGGGACAGCTCATTGGTAGGGGTTATACCTTGAGCACCACTGCCTCTGGCACAAGACTTTTTGCTCCTAATGGTGACTTATATTTGTGGTCGGACCCGATAGCAAGTATGGGGCCTCTTCACTATGTCCGTGTACTTTTGCAGTTCATAGGTGAAAAGGTACAAGTCATTAGTTCGAAGAAAGATGAGTATCTCTTTGGCATTATCGAATGGGACATCCCTCGAAAAATGCTATTAAACATTTGCATAGTGCAACTAGGAATCTTAGAGCTGTTGCTATTCCTGCCGACTTAACTCCTTGTTCTGGGTGCGCTACTGGGAAAATGGCTGAGAAGCCTTTCGCCATCTCATATTCCCGCGCGACGAAACCCTTGGAACTTGTCCATTCGGATCTTTGCAAGTTTCCCACTCTGTCTTATTACCGTTGTCACTATGTTGCGACTTTTGTTGACGATTTCTCTGCCTTCGCATGCATTTATCCCCTTGCAGCGAAGTCTGACACCTTCCGCGTCTTTCAGGAGTTCAAAGCCTGGGCTGAGAATTCGCTCGGTGCGCGACTCCTTCGATTGCGTTCAGATCGTGGGGGAGAATTTAGGACGAATGAGTTTTCTGCATTCATGCGCCAATCGGGCATTGAGCAGCAGTTTTCTTCGCCTGATACTCCTCAGCAGAATGGTCGTGCAGAACGCTTTAATAGGACTATGGTGGAGAAGGAGGAAGCGATGAGACATTCTGCTTGTCTTCCACCTAATCTATGGCAATTTGCACTAGAGACTTCTGTGCATGTTTATAATCGCCAACCCTTTCACAGATCAAATTGGAAAACCCCTGTGGAGTTATGGAAAGGCAAAGTACCGGATTTATCCTATTTCCGAGTCTTTGGTTGCCTGGCTTATGTCTTCATCAAAAAGGACCAACGCAATAAACTCGAACCAAAATCTCTACCCATGATCTTTCTGGGATATGAGTCTGGATCGAAAGCGTATAAATTTCTTAGCGAAAATGGAAGAATCATTGTATCTGCAAATGCAGTGTTCGATGAAACTGTCTTTCCTCGATGTGCAAAAAGGATCGAAGATCCATGCTCAAATGAAGTTAGCCGTGAAGACCACGATGAAGAGGATCATGAAAGTGACTTGGGGGTCGCTCCTCCAATCATTAGTAGTGAATCAAATATTCCCTACTCGTCCACATATGATCCGCCACAAACGAGTGTGCAGGAAAATGATGAGCCATCAGTTATACCTTCTGAGACAAGAACTCACCCTACTAGGATTCCACCAGCGGTAAAAGGAACTGTTGTTATACCTAAACCGACTACGGAGAAAGGGAGGTTTAAACCATATCCTGATCCATCCTTCCCTAGATGTTCTGGTCGTACTAAAGTCGTACCGACTAGACCTGACAATGTCTATGGTGAGAATGTGCATCCTGTAGAGGCTGAGAGACTCGCCGAAGCAGAGAGCAAAGCACAGGAGGATCCAATGACCTTAGGATTTGGGACTCAAGGAGAGAGTCATGACCTCGTGGATTTGCATCGCCTGCATCATGAGTTTGGTTCAGACTTCTTGAACTTTCTGATGGCGAAAGCTGAACCACTTACTCCACGGATTCCAGTTCAGTATAGGGATATTTTGAGATTACCAGCCGATGAGAAAAAGGCTTGGGATAGTGCCTGTCAAGACGAGATAGATGCACTTTGGAAGCGCCAAGTCTGGTCGCTTACCAACCTTCCTCATAATCGTAAACCAGTTAAGTGTCACTGGGTTTTTGCTGTAAAATCTGACGGTCGCAAACGAGCCCGTCTAGTAGCAAAAGGTTTTTCACAGGAATACGGAATAGATTACGAAGACGTTTTCTCACCCGTAGCAATATTCGAGTCCGTTCGAATTATTCTTGCCCTGGCTGCGCAGAATGCTTGGAGTCTACAAGCTTTGGACATAAAAACTGCCTTCCTATATGGTAACCTCGAAGAGGAGATCTATATGGAACAGCCAGAAGGCTTCGTCAAGAAGGGAAGAGATGAGAAGAAAGTATACCGTCTCTTGAAAGCTCTTTATGGTTTGAAGCAAGCCGCTTTAGCGTGGAATATCGAGCTTCACAAGTCCCTTCAAAAACTAGGCTTTAACCGTGTCGTCTCAGATGCTGGGATTTATGTTCACCAGGGAGTAACCGGGAACAAAAAGGTCAAAGTTCTACTCATCCTGATCATCTACGTTGATGATGTTCTTTTTACTGGCTCTGACCAGAAATATCTCGGGATGATGAAAGAGAAATTTATGAAGGTCTGGGAATGCTGTGACCTTGGGGCTGCTAAAGAATATCTTGGAATGGAAATCCAAAGAAACCCATCAACTGGTTCTTTAATCGTTGATCAGGTGAAGTACTTGGACAAAATTCTAAAGCGATTCGATATGCAGGATTGCAACCCTGCTAATACCCCACTTCCAGAGAAATATGATCCAGTTGCAAATATAGGGGAGACCTCTCCCAAATTGCGCTCACAGTATCAATCTGTTATAGGATCTCTTCTCTATCTGATGCTTGGAACGAGACCTGACATTGCGTTTGCTGTCATCAAGATGTCTCAGTTCTCTGCGAGTCCAACAGAGGATCACCTTAATCATGCCAAGTATATCTTTCGCCATCTTCGAGCGAATAGAGAATGTGGCATTGAGTTTAAAAGGGAATCCTCGTTGCGAGTGGAAGGGTATGTCGATGCTGACTGGGCTTCAGACAGAAATGACCGGAAATCCTGTACGGGTTTTACCGTGTTGTTTAATACCTCTCCAGTTTCCTGGGTTAGCCGGAAACAGAAGACTGTTGCTACTTCAGCCACTGAAGCTGAGTACATGGCTCTTTCTGATGCTGCGAAACAGATATGTTGGATCAAGTCTTTACTTGAGGAGTTGTCTTTTGACATTCCACCTGTTGTTCTCTACGAAGACAATATGGGCTCCATATTCTTAGCACAAAATCCCGCGCAAGAGAGACGAACAAAACATATCGATATTCGTCATCATTTCATTCGCAAATGCGTTCAAGAAAGAAAGGTCATTCAATTACGACATATCTCTACTGATAAACAGTTAGCAGATGTCTTTACTAAAGCCCTTGGCAAAGTCAAGTTCTTGGGTTTTAAGAGTTTTCTCGTTACCGACTTGACATGTATCAAGTCTGGGGGAGTGTGTTGAGAAAGTAAGTGCTTAGTCATCACTAGCACGTGACTTCTCTCTAGAGCCTTGACACATGATGTGTCTGGACTCGTCATCTTCCATGTGATTCTCTGAGTCACATGACCGGTTAACAGAGTACCGACTAACCGGAGTCATATCCCTTATCTATGACATATCAAGATAAGGAGAGATAATGTTCCTTCTGGAACATTCCTATGGGTCAATCTAGACCGTTTCTTATCTCTTATCTTACCTATGACTCACTGATCTCTTATCTTACCTATGACTCACTGTGGTCTTCTACAAGTTTGTACGAGTTTCCACAGGACTACTATGTTAGGAAGGTACTTATCTACCTGTCCATTTATGGATTCACAGAGACTTCTTACTTTACATGGTCTGTGCGCAGCTCAGACGTATAAATACCCTTATGCTTCTTGGTAGCAGAGTAGAATTTTACCCACTACGTTTTATCCTCTGTTCTATTCAAGAACTCTCTTAACCACCTTCGGTTAATCCCTCCAAGTTTGAACCAACTAGCAAGAGTGAGTTACCTACTTCTATTATCATTCTTGTCTAGGCCCGCTGTGCTTGTCCATCTCCGGACAGTACTTCCCGTTAAGAAGAACTAAAAGAGGGTGTGAGCTTTGCATTCAAGGTTTGATATGCCATTGGGCATGCTGGTTGTAATTACTGATATCTTGTAAACAGCATAGGGTGCTCCTGCAAGACGAGCGTCGTGGCTTTCTCAAGGCGCCAATCATACAGAAGATTATCAATACCATGTGGTTCACAAACAAGAGTGATGAAGGCATCAAGCACCATACCTGGTTCAAGCCATTCCCTCGGGCCGCTCTCACGCTCGTGCTGGCAGCAGTAAGTGTTGTTCTCAACATTTGTCCCTGGGTTGTTCGTGGCTGATGTCGCAGCTTATTAGATTGAGTGCTGCATTGACGAGTGGACGATGGGCACGCGTTCGGACATTGCTTTTACAGTTCATGACTACCGTGGCATATATGAGTCCCACCTGAAGTGTCTGCAAGAATTTGATGAGGCCATGAAGGAGTATGGCGTTCTCAAGGGCATTTGTGCAAGAATCTATGAGGACGGACAGTGAGTGCATAGTCCGCCTCAATTACAGTTGCTGATCTAGCCAGTGTCCATTCAGAAGTGCCTGCTCTCACCACGGCACCTCAGAATGTGGTGTTGGCACAAATCATTGCAGCTGCAATCAAGGAACACCAGGAGGGGTCAACAACAGAGGACAAGTCAGATTGAATAATGTAGCTAGCTGTGTCGAGCATGATTGGTGCGAAATGAATTATATTGAATTTTGTATTGCATATTGCCTGATTAAGAGATAGAGACTATGTTGTGCTATACTGGTGTGATAGCAAATGGCAATGGAAGTATACCAATGGCATGATAGAAACTGAGGGTTCTATATCACAATATATAGTCTTGGTAGCCTCCATAGCAGTCTTGCTACAGTGGATATATATTTGCATGTCAAACTATGGCTACTATGGAGTACTATAGATCTCATGCACAGTGCTATATTGCCTTTATATTGGGGACTTGTCGATGGAGCTATGAGTGCTATAGAGGCTATATAGTACTATATTGCCATGTGTTTTTTTCCTGATGTGCTCCAATGACAGTGACCTTGTTTTCTTTTTGTCTGTACACCTGTGTTGTAAACTAAACCTCAAGGAGACATCCTCCTGGTGATACACCCATGGCATATGATCAATGACATCAAGCTAATGTACCCTCAACAATGTTGAACAGACATAGTACATTGACACACCCATGACAATCATACACCACGATGCAAATTAACTATCTACAGGTGATATCACTGTTACTAGCTCCCGGGACACTGAATAGATGTCCCAGTCTGCATGAAAAATCTTGTACATTGCTAGACACAGAATCCGAACCATGTTTACATATGCAAAACATCACTGAGAGCCTAGGGAAACCACATTAGGTGATGGCACTACGTTCGACTCCAATAATATAAGGCCGACCCACGTGGAAAGATACACCACCAACCGAACTGTGCTGTCAGCTGACATCTGCCGCTGTTGACATAATTTTTATATCTTTGGCAACTGGCCATGTATATGTAACACGTTGACTCTGTTGAAGTCACACGTGCACCTGGTGTAAACCGTCGACGAAGTGCGCACAAGACTGCAACCCATATTAGTGTAGACTTAGTAATAGTCCTCTTTAGAGTAGATGTTACATGTCACATGTCACGTGTCACAGTCATGTGTCACACTATTTGTTGTATATAAACAGCTCTTGACCAGCTACCGCTACCATCTCAGGTTGTGCACTCCACCCAACAGGTGAGTTGGAGTAGCAGTTCCTCTATGTATATAGGTATTGCTTCAACAGACTCGAAGGAAGCCACTTACTAGGATCTACTGATCAGTGAATAAGTGTTCTGGCAGCTCACAGCATAGTTGGATGCAACCCAGATTGACCTAAGTACACAGGTACCTTAACATAGCTTGGCGTTCCTAAGGACTCTTGACAGATTTGTAGAGGAAGATATTCAGGCAATTTGAAGTTCAAAGGCAGGATTCTTGACACTTAGTATTAATCTAGAAAACAATAGAGGATCTTCTTTGTGCCCTGGGGTTTCTCGTTCACTGCGGGTCGTCCATACCCGCGGAATTATAAGTGCTCAGTTAGGTTTGAGGGTAGCAAGCTATTATTTCTGGTGGTTTGTGAACGAAAGAATACGAGTAATCAGTGAAAAGGAAATCCGATTATATATGTGATGCCCCAAGTAGCCTGATCGCAAGCTCATATGCAAAAGGTAATATTTTACAGAAGGCCAGCAGCTCGTAGATCCTGCTCGAGCCTTGCCTCCTCCAGCTCACGTTGAGTTGGGATACACAGAGCTCCTGATGGAGAAGGCTCGCCTTCTGGAGGGAGCTCGAAGACCTCCTCTACGTTGCGGAAAGTAGTAATGTCCCTCTCGAATTCTTCGGGTGTTACCGGTCCACGTGCATTGGATGCACGGATGGAGGACTCCCAGTGTTTTACACGCCAAAATCCTATCAACGAAGATAAAAGAATAAACCACCCTGACCGCGAAAGTCAATCAATGACTGCACGATCTGGTTTCAAAGGCAATGACTCACCAAGTGTCATGAGTAAGAACGATAGCCAATCTCTCGAGTTGATATTCAGGGGAAAATTCTCCTCGGCTGACGTAGCGTCACTGGGCGACGTGGGTGGATAAACTGGATCTGTGAATTGGTCTCCAGGTTGATTCTCTGTCGGGGGCATCGAAAATACATCATCTCCCGTCCTGGAATAGAACCCATACTGGATCAATGTCAACCCCAGGCCAGCCCTCGAACCGAACTTGGCTGCGTGCGTCGTGTGAAGGAGGTATGTGAGCAAGAAGCCCACGAATTGGAAGAAGAATGACGTGAATAGGTTTGCCACGAATGTGATTAGAGACCCGGTGGGGAGATCCTCGATGATCATCCCTACATCTGTGTCGAAACCCAATGGGGCGTGTACGGTGGTTTCCCAGTATGATGGTACTGCATCGGCTTGTGCAGTAGCATATGACTATGGTAATAATGGGTCAAAACCTAAAGTGATAGATCTGGGTGCTTACAGGCGGTGCGACACTCTGTTCCTCTTCAGGTACCATGAAAACGTTCCCATCGTCCGTCTGTACGCGTACAGCTACACTAGGTTTAGCCGTCACGTTCGAGAAGACTCCATCATTGTCGGTTCCGCCACCCAAGACTGCAGGTTGGGCTCCACTCGCATTAGTCGGTAGCCGCGTGTAATGCGTAGGTAATATTGCTCCCATCGCTCTCCTCATGAACGATGGGCGAGGAATAGACGGTTGGATAGGTGAGGTGGATAGCACCCCATTAGAATTTCCAATATCATTGGGCACCGCAGCGGCAGACGGCCGTGGTGGTGAGCCAGGAGGGGGACGGGTGTAATCAAAGTCTCTCTCGAAGTCATACACTGCTGGTACACTGTCCAACCTTTCTGTGCACGCCTTGGATGCATCAGTGCCATTGGGTAAGTGGGCGATAGTGGTTAGTGGTGGTGTGGAGTCAAAGGAGAGCCGGTGTTCTTGGTTGAGTGAGTCATCTTCATCTTCATCTGCACCGAATGCTTCGTCGAGCTCGCGGTCTGCGTCAGTGGATGACTGTTGTGTTAAGAGAGGTGCGTATCGACCGAGCATGATCTAATGCCTGCGGCCGCTCGGCGGTGAGAGTGCGAGGGCGAAGCTTGAGGGAGGCGGTGTCAACAGTAACTCACACACCCGGGCCGACAGGCCGCCAATCTCAACTTGCCAGTCTCGACTTCGAAACGACAACACAGACAAGGGTAGAAAACCATGCAGATACTTCGAATTTGTCGCTTGACGTTGAGCAAGACAGCTTCGAGCTGTTTCACACGTAGAGTACACCTTCTGGGCGGACTATCAACTCCAAACCCACTGTCGTCAGTACCCGTGGTGAGTCCCAGTAGAAGCAGCTTTAACTCGCCCTCATATATCCAAGTTGTATAATAAAATACAACCCCTCGGTGGTGTCTACGTTCCTCCCACCCGACGACCTCTCAGCACTGCAGAAACAGTATCTCAACCTGTTCCATCCGACCAATTTGGATTTGAACCTGAGCAGACTCCTACTCCTCCATCGAATGATATTCCGATCGTGAGTGCAAACGACAACAAAATATCCATACTCTGGAGCCCACAGAACTGGTCACGTTTGTACGTCTTTTTATCGTCAGGTTCCGATAGGTTTCGTTTCCTTACTTGCTAGTCAATAGCCATCACATATGGCTGCGTGATCACTGTAGATGTCCGAGTTGTTTTCATCCAACTATGAAGCAGAGGCTTGTCAATACTTTCCAAGTGATGTCAGATTTATCGGCCTTCAAGTCCTTGTGCTCACACGGATCATAGATCCCACCAGATATCAAACCTATCCATGTTCGTGGATCAACAGAAGGACTGGAGGTAGTTTGTGCGTACCTGGCAGCTTGCATCGCAACGCAGTATCAAAACTAATGTATGACTCAGGGCCAGCACCTTCGACAGAGCATCATTCATCGTTTTACCCCTGGTCGTGGTTAAGAGAACACACGTATGATCCACCGCAGCAAAAAGATTACCATGAAAACGAGTTCGTCTGTCCTCTATTACATTTGATGCTATTTTATGCTTCCGATTACCCAGGAAGGTACTTTGGGGTGCTAAGATCGCCAAATCACCGCCAGCCATTACATACGAAGAAGTGATGAATGACAGCGATACTGGTCTTTATAAGTGGCTGAGCGACATTGTGCATCTTATGTGCGACATAGCGCACACTTCACTGACACAATTTCAGGATCGTTTTGGGTTTTGTTTTGTTTCCGGGGTACCACCAACACCAGAGGCTACCGAAGGGCTTTGCGAACGCATCGGGTTCATCCGCGAGACACAATGTAAACGTCATGACTATCCTTAACGTTGCTCATCACTGAATTGTTTAAGATGGGAAGCTTTGGAAGTTCACAGCTGACCTTTCCAAAGGCGACACTGCGTATACCACTATGGCACTCGATGCTCACACAGATAACGCTTACTTTGTTGGTGCTCTGGTCCTCTTCCTGGCACCTGAGCACTGACTATGTCTCGCAGACTGATCCCAGTGGGCTCCAACTCTTTCACCTGCTTTCACACATCGATGGTTCTGGCGGTGCAAGCCTCCTAGTAGACGGCTTCTATGTAGCCTCCCTCCTCAAGGAGCTTCATCCAGACCTGTACGGCATACTATCGCGTGTTCCAGTACCCGCGCATGCTGCAGGAGAGCCAACAGCGTTCTATCAACCCAGTCCCCCTTCTGGATATCCAACGCTTCAGCACGACATTCTCACTAAGGAGCTCACCCAAGTCAGATGGAATAACGATGATCGGAGCGTGATGAGCCATCTGGGTCCAGAGCTAGTGGAAAAGTGGTATGTTGGGCGGATTGATTATTTAAGAGTGACAGCTGGCTGACAGTCCGTGGTGCAGGTACGATGCAATCAGGACATGGCACAAACTCCTCGTTAGCCCCGACTCCGAGTTCTGGGTGCAACTCACACCTGGTACCGTTCTCAGTAAGTAAGGCAGTTTTCCATCTTATAATGCGTATTCACATTCTGGTCGGTCGCAGCTGTTAACAACCACCGCATTCTACATGGCCGCTCTGCATTTGACGGCAAACGTCAAGTTTGTGGGGCGTATATCGGAATGGATGAATATCGTTCCAAGCTTACGGTCCTCCAGGAGAAGTTTGATCCTCGGTTCAAGGTTCTCGCAACACATGAAACCCCGACGAAGGACGGCCGGAGTGCCTGGAATCCTATTCTTTAAAGTTTTTCTTGTCATGTCGTGTCTGCAGGTTGAATGGCCCTGAAAGTCGGACCGTCGCCCACCGTTTTGCAACGTATAATATGAAGGTGATCTCTTTTAACAATTCAACACGTATTGTAAATGCTTGGATATACACAGCGAAGTGATGATTGTATGTGTGTTGTACTACTTCCGACGCAGCTTCGCGTCGGGATTGCCATCTATGTAAGTTCGCTTTTGGTCTCCATCTCACTATGCCTATAATTATACGTTCATAGTTTTCAAGATTCCAAACATACATAGTCATTTTCATTGAGTCGGCCCGACCCAAGGTACTACGACCCACTTACATAGTAATCTGGGGCGGATCGGTGGATTACTTCGAACAACCTCCGTCCCCACATACACCTGGCTTATCTCGCCTTCTGAATCCTTTTTTCTCCAAACCATCAGTCCAATTAACTGCACGCCCGCTCAAAACGAGATAGGCATATAATTGACGTTTAACGTGAAATTTGCATCGCACCCTGAATGGTTTTCAAAGACTAATACGGATATCAGGAGCAAAAAATACATCATGGGTGGGTCTGGTTATGCAAGCCGCATGGAGACGATAACAACTTACACTGACATATGTCCTCGATTGAACATGTGGCATTTGACAACTTGCCGAAGCGGTGAAGTTCGTGCACACCCATCCAAGTTAGACTACCCACGTGTTCAATCACCATTTCTCAGAATGCAGTGCTGGGGGGCTCAATCTCAAGATTAGGTCTTACTGGTATGTCATTCCTACTATAGTCCATCGCTAACACGAACTGGGTTCGTCAGTATCACGACATCGAGCGCTTGCCATCCTGTCATATTTTGATAAAGCTTGGATGCGATGCTGTTGGATAGGGCGCTGTCATGTCAAGAACCTGGCACACAATCCATTTCCACTCATAGGCAGTGCGTGTTTTCATCGCTCGTGATGAGTGACAATTTGTATTGGCGGATGCGGTGCTAAGGGTTCAATGCATCGGTACTAGTTCAGGGCTGGTTGAACGGTTACAACCACTGGCGTTCGCCAGATGTTGGCCAAACCTACGAAGGGATCGTTAAGGGGAGGCAGTGGTGCCCATCTCTCAGATCAAAACAGTAACAAAGACTTCATCGAGAAGAATATATATCAATACACTGTGCTCAATAATTCTGTCATAACCGGTTTGACCAGACTCAATCCTTCCCTTGATTTTGGTTTCACGGGTACATTGCAGCTGAATTGTGTGTAAGTGTCCTATTGGCTGCTTGTGTTATGCATTCACAACCGTAAGTCATCTTCAACTCTTCCCCCCGTATATTATCACTTCAGCAATCATCTTACTTATTTTTACTAGTGACATCGCTACATGCTTTGAGGTAGCAAAATTTGGTGAGAATGCTCATCTAAGGTGACATTTGTCATATCGGCACTCAGGATTTCGATTGCAGCAATCCTCCTTTATGACTATATACTCACGTTTGGGCGAGAAGTTGAACTGTTCTGGAAACGGCCGCAACGAACTTGCTTCTTTGTGCTCTTCATCGCCTCTCGATATCTCATGGTCTTAGGCATCATCCCAATGTTTTTATTTGCATTTCGGAATTTGCCCTACAAGGTATGTTGTGCCTGCCTCATTGATCTGTGGTTCAGTTAATCTTCCTGCTGATATATGACTGCTAGTGGTAAGCCCCTTCACAAGCCATGATATGCTATTATATTTTATTAACACTATAGCAGTTGCAGTGTCCTATTGACCTACTATGAGCTGCTTATATTTGTGTGCATGATAATTATAGAAGGTATGTACCAAATACTTTTCCCATACAACCAACAGCTGATAGCTGCCAAGTCCTCATGATCATACGTATCTATGCCATTTATCAGCATAGCTGGCCCATTCTGATAATTCTGATAATTCTTTTGCTTGTTGCAATTATTGTTGCCTGTGTATGTGACCCACTTGTTCATCACATCTACTGTGCTAATTGCAATCTAATGGGCAGTGGGGGACAGTATCTAGTCTATCCTTCTTTCCAACACAAGCACTATTGAGACATATGAGCATGACTGGCTCTATGACTTGTGTCTCTTATATCCATGTTCCATTCAAAGCGTAAGTCATGCTATATCATATCTATATTGCTCACATTGAAAACCTCATGAAAGTGCTATATGTATGTAATTTTGGAATGGAAAATTCAAATTATGCATTGACATCATTGATATCGGAATGTTGTTTGAATTCTAAGATCTGGGAATAGCATGGGCGGGTGCACTAATGTTTGACATTGTTGTTTTCACTCTCACCCTATGGAAATTTTGGTGTGTTAAAAAATCAGGGGGAGGAAACCTGCTGGATGTGTTCATGAGGGATGGCAAGTATTTTTCAGCACAGCTTTCCAATTGTACAACTAATAGATTTGTGCTTGCTTGGATGGAACCAGGTTGCATGTACTTTGGGTGAGTACAGGAATTATCCAAGCTCATATAGAGTGAATTATGATTACTAACAAATGGTTTATTGTTGTAGGATAATGTCAGCAGCTCATTTAGGTAATATCATTGTGTTTGTGGTGAGTTTTCCATATTACCTCTCTTCTGTGACACTCAACCTGACATTGGCAAAGATGGTTAAAGTGGGTAAAGAGATTCCATGGTCCTGAATGTATTCCCATTCCAGTGCTTTCATTGTTCCCACCATAGGATTCCTTACGTGGTGTCATTTCAGGATTAACAAATGTGTAAGTGATATCTCATCAATGCATAATGTTAGTGTGCAAGACAGTTGTTGACTCCATTTCCATATTTCACCCTCGATGCTTCGTGTTATCTGCATGGCCATATCTACTATCACTGACTCATCCCTGGCCCTTGGAAAACTTGCACTGGTGTTACTAGGCTGTCGGCAATCATGATTTGGAGACTTATGCTCAACCTCAGGGACTGCAACTCACTGTCCACAACACCAGGAATGACATCATCTCAGTTGCTGTCACACGGGGACAAGGGTCTCGTGTTTGCTCATGAAGTGGATCACGATGAAAGTGCTAGTAGCCCAATAGTTTAGGCTCTGATTTGGTTTGCGGAGATGTTGATGGTGCAAGTATGTAAATGTACAAACTATTTAACTGCAGTGGCGAAGACGACATTTTTACATTGAAGCTATTTAATTTTGTGCGTATGCAGATAGTATTACATTGGTTTCATCCCTGGGACCCACATTTAAACGACCTCGGGTAAAGGCGGTCAACACTGTGGGAAGTAAATGCGCTGAAAATCAGTGCCAATGGCACTGATGTCGCCTCAATCAGTGCCACTGGCACTGATCTAGTGGGCACTTCTTTTCAGTGTCATCCTCATGGCACTGATTTTCAGTACCACATTTTGTTCCGGCACTGATTTCCAGTACCTTGAGTTTTCCAGTACTGATATCTTAGAATACACACTTGCCAGTACACGCTGTACAATAATATAACACATTATGTATCTATGCGATTGGTGGCGTGTTGTTGATACAGGTAGTTTGTGTTTGTCATCCGGTGGGTGGTCGTTGTATCATTGATGGGAGGTCAATACTTCAGTCGTCTGGGAGGTGGGCGCTGTCATCATCGTCATCTGGGTGGTGGTGGTGGTGGTCACGTCATCGCCGTCATCTAGGTGGTGGTTGCCATCGTTGTCGCTGTCATATGTATTCATATTGTGGTACCCGCAAATCGAAGCATTGGGGTCCAGGAATTGAAAGGTCTCTGGATGAGTCGAGTGCGCAGGTGAGCATTAAGGTCTCTCAGTTGCCCTTGGCATTGCACTGCAGCAGTTGTAAGTGTTTGTGAGTTGCCTTAGTGTGGCCTGGGAAAGTGACTTAGGTCACATGATAATTTATCAGCATGTCGAATTTCAAGCTCCACCTGATTACATCTTTTCCTCGTACCACAACCATGTCCTGAAACACCCCACCGGCCGTATTCTACAACAATTAATTGTGTTGTTTGGTAATTATTTCCATGTCACGGATGAGTATGTAGCTAACTTCCAGTTTCTGACCCAGTATTAGCCTGATAAGTGCGTTGCTAGTACTGCTTACCTAATATCTGAACCACGCCAATCTAGTCCCGTTCCTGTCCTCAAACAACAACACTGATTCGGACACCACTGGGGTGCAAGTACATTTCAGCTATCTGTCTTTACTATCACTAAGCTATGTTCCTTTCCAGCACGTAAGCCAATTGTATCCAGTTGTGGTGTGCTGCATGTCCAATAATCATGCCTGGGGGATGAATCTGAGTTAATGGTATTGTGATGGTGCCTGCGGGAGGTGGAAGTCGTGGTAGGTCGGTGTGTTCACCTTGGCATCCATACTTGCCCACTTAGTGATCTGCATGCTGACGTGCACCCATACCCGCCAATGACCCACACCCATGGACGCAGGAGGCATGGTGTTCCCGCGGGTGTATGGGTCATAGTAACCCTCAACAGGTTAACCCATGCGTTGACCACTGCACTGTGGCGACGACGATGACCAATCAGTAAGTACATTTTTATTATGTTTCACTAACTAGTACCTTCCTGCCGCCCTCCCTGTGCCTGCAAAGGGCATCAATGAAAGAACATAACTGGCCAGTGGCGAGTGCCAACACTGCTACCACCACGACCTGGCGAGCCGACGGTACGACAATGGTGACCATGATGAGGCATGACAATCATGGCAACAACCACAATGATGACGAGAGACCACGACCACGGTGACAGCAACGATGAGGCGCAACTGCTCTACACTGGACAGTGACGATGGACGAGGGCAAAGGACAACAAATGTCCATGGTGGGCTGGTGGCTGTTCTGATCAAGGAAGATAATGCGATGCGGGCGAGGACATGTGTGGGTGACTAGCGCTGTTACGACTGGGATGCACAGGTACTATCTCTCGGAGAGACTACTATGTGTACCCCTAGACCACATGAATACAGTAGCTATTTGACTGAAATCAGTGCTGTCGTCGATGAAAATCAGTGTCAAAATCAGTGCCTATGTCGATGGAAATCAGTACCATATGTACTAGATATCAGTGCTAATGGCACTGAATTTTAGTAGCAAAAATTTACTATATGTTGGCACTGATATCCAGTGCATATGGCACTGATATCTAGCACTTCTGGCACTGATTTTCAGTACATCTGACACTGATTTTCAGCGCCTTTACTTCCCACAGTGTCAATGAGGCGGCAGAGTGAATTTTGAAACATTTTCCTGTAAACCGTCCAGCGACAAGAATCACAGATCATCCATACTTGGTCCTTTGGCCAAGGCCCGAAGTAATCAGTAAAAGTTAAAAGGTTCTTTACGGGCAACATACTTCTAAGGACTAACAGGGTGGAACTGGACAAGGTATTGCTGATCAATCAATCATCAAGAGATATTGGGATCACACTCTCACTTGGTCCCATGTGCAGCAGCAGTACGATAGAGTCAGCGGTGGAAACTTCATGCTTTTGCGACAGTGTTACCTGATCAAATCTGATAACGTTGACATACTCGGAGTGCTAAGGTGGAGGTAGACGTATGTCAGCCTTCAGGTGACTACCGTCGAGGCAAAGTCAGTTATGGAAACATCACCTCGAGTCCCATCCAACACATATACACATTAGGTAGCATAGTGGCTACTGAAGTTCTGTTCGAATTCGTGTGCGTCCCTTTCCTCACCTCCATAGTCTTTGGCCGTGGTGGACCCAGTGATTGCCCATGTCTTGGTCATGACATGGTGCTCCATAGCTCAGAACCGTAAGGCTGCGGAGTACCACCACCTTGCCCTCCGGCATTATACTCTTCATACCTGGAACTACAGCCACCGTTGTTGGAGTAAGTACAAGGCTCAGAGTTATTGTGGTGCAAAGCAGCACCCGGGCCCAACAGGAACCCACCTAACGAGATGCTTGCATCACCTAAGGCATCCGAGTACTGGGAAGTCCTGCCACAAGACTCGTCTCCGCCCCCATGGGGAGTATGTGACCAGCACTGTTTTTCGGTGCGTAGGTGTCTGGTTCAGGCATTTGATGGTAGCCAGACCCTTTTCCGCCCGAGTATGTAGTCAGCACGGCGGCAAGTACCTTCATGAAATCAGGGCGCCCGATCGGCTCTTGGCACTGTATGCCAGCCCTGGAACCCAGACACTCATCATTATTGTCCCCACCACGTTGCTGGCCTCCGTAGTTCTGGGAAGCCACTCTTAACCCCGTACTCGAACCCTGGTGCGTTATAGCCAGCGCTGTGTCTAAATATTCATCACCATCTCTGTGACGGGGGCCTCCGTATGATGGGTCGTAACCAGAACCGCTCCTGGATCCGCACTCGGACTTTGATGGGCCCTGTACTTAGCTCGAATCTTGCCCGCCATAACTTTGGTCTACTGAGACTTGCTGGTGCTGTACCCACCACCACCGGGAGCAGTAGAACCGGCACTGCACTCAGGCTCATGAGACCTTTTGCCGCATCATCACCACCACCTCGTTGTATCCGGGACGACCATACCCTTCGGCGCCAACTGGGAGCTTGTCCAGTGGATAACGATGTCGAGAATCCGCCAGCAGGTGCGTGGGTTTCAGTGCCACGGTACCCATCCCCATATTCTGGTGTGCCAAAGGTCTGACCACCACCGCAGCGGCCAGGAGAATGCGCAGACGAGGACCACCTGTCGAACCATGGGTTGTCACTCTCCTGTAGCTTTTCGTGGCCCATCCTTGGTTCGAATCACTCTCATTCTCTCCACTACTGGCGAGAGACAACTGTAGTCAGGCAATCAATCCATTTCCCTGGAGATTATTCAATAGATCACTACTCACCATTTCTCTGAGATGCATCGCGGTTAATCCTAGCTAAAGTGCAGTACCTGTACTGAAATCAAGCGGTTTGTGTTTCCCGAGTTGGAAAGTGGTTCGGGCTTTTGGCGACCCTCACCCGGGCTGACGGGCCGCGACTATGATAGGAAATTCACTTCTGGTCTCCTTGAAAGGACCGGATCGCAGGCTATGCTTTGCGTTTAGTTTTCCAACATGCATAATTGGGCCTAAGACAAGGTACCACGTACATAACTCTGAACTCAGGGCGGATCTGTGGATTACTTCGAACCACCTATGATGCGTCGACGACCCCAACTTATACTCCTGGCTAATCTCGCCTCCTGAATCTCTTTTTTCTCCCAACCTCCCATCACTCCAGTTACTTAAATCGACACCTAACATGAAACTTGCTTCGCACCCTGAAGGATTTTCAAGGACTCGCACGCCTGGCCAATGCAGATATCAGGAACAAAAAAAATACATCATGGGTGAGTCCCGTTTTGAAAAACGCATCAGAGACGATAACAAACACTGACATATGCATATGTCCCTCGATTGAACATCTGACATCTGACAACTTTCCAAAGTGGTGTTCGTGCGCACCCAAGTTAGATTACCCATGTGCCCAATCTCAAGGCTGTCCTACTACTATACTGGTATGTCATTCCTACCATAGTCCATCGCCCTAACACGAGTTGCAATTGGGCTGGGTTCGTCAGTGTCACAACATCGAGCGTTTGTCATGCTGCCATATCATTTTGATATTGGAAAGCTGGAGGCGATGCTCTTGGATACTAAGACGCTGTCATGGCAAGAACCTAGCACACACTCCACTTCCACTTGTAGGAAGTCACGGTGTGCTTTTATCGCTGATATGAGTGACAGTCTATATCAGAGGATGCGGTGCTAAGGGTACTACTAGTTCAGGACTGGCTGAACGGTCACAACCTCTGGCGTCCACCTGAACTTGATGCACCCCACTAAGTGGCAATGCACTTCCCTCTTGCTCTCTGGCCTAATACTTTATCCATCATCATTCCTCAGCCAGACAGGTGTCCTGATGGTCGTGATTGCCGATATTCCCAGTACTGGCCAAGCCTACAAAGGCATCATTAAGGGGGCAGACAGTGTGCATTAAAGCAGTGAAGTCTTCATTGAGAGGACTATAAATCAACACATGATGCTCAATAGCTCTGTCGTCATTGGTCTGACCTGACTTCATCTCCCTTGATTTCGACCTCACTGGGTGCTTCTCAGCTGAACTGTATGCTGATATCTATGTCATGCGTCCACAATTGCAAGTATCCTTCGCGTCTTACATATTATCGCTTCAGCAATCTCACTCTTACCAGAGATATTTCTAAATGTCTTAGTGTCGCAGGTTTCAGTAAGATTCCCTTTTTAAGATAGCATCCTCGTGTTTTAACCCTCAGGATTTCAATCATAGCAATCCTATATTACGACTATATGCTCACATTTGGAGGGGAAATCGAACGGTTCTGGAAATGGCCGCGACGATCTTGGCCCTTTGTGCTCTTCGTCGCTATTCGATATATCATGGTCTTAGGCTACATCCCAATGTTTTTATTTGCATATTGGAATTTGTCTCGCAAGGTATGTTGGGCATTCTACCTGCGCCTAATCTTCCTGCTGATATACAACTGTTAGTGGTAAGCCCCTTCACCACCCGTGGTATGCTATTCTATTTTATTAACACTGGCAGGTGCGACATCCTAACGATCTACTTTGAACTACTTATGCTTGTGTCCCAAATAATTATAGCAGGTGTGTACCGAACCCATTCCCCATACAACTAACAGCTGATGACTGCTAAGTACTCATGATCATACGCATCTCTGCCCTTTATAACCAAAGTCGGCCCATTCTGATCTTGCTCGTAATTCTTTTGCTTGTCACGATCATTGTTGCTTGTGTACGTGTGACTCACTCATGTCATTGCATATCACTGTGCTGATTGCAGTCTGATGGACAGTGGGGCGCAGTCTCTAGTAGAACATCGGTTAAAATACGAGTACCATCAATACCTTGGAGCCTGACTGGCGAGTCTAAGACCTGCGCCTCTGATGTACGCCCTACACCCAAACAGTAAGTCATCCTTTATCATATCTATATTATTCACATTAAAGACTTCATTGAAAGGGTTCGAGGTATGTCATTTAAAAATGAGAATTCAATTTATCCATTGACAAATTGTATTGGAATATTATGGGTATCTATTTGCATCTTGAATTCTAAGATCTGGGAATAGCATGGGGGGCACAGCTAATGTTTGACATTGTTGTTTTCACTCTCACACTATGGAAATTTTGGTGTTCAAGAATATCAGGGAGAGGAAACCTGTTGGATGTGTTCATGAGGGATGGCAAGTATCTTCAACAGTGACAGCTTTCCGATTGTATGACTGATAGATTTGTATGTATTTGGATGGTACCAGGTTGCATGTACTTTGCATAAGCACAAGAGTCTGTCCAAGCTTGTATAGATGTGATTACTAACAATGGTCCATTGTCACAGGGTATTGTCAGCAGCTAATATAGGGAGTATCATTGTGAATACAGTGAGTTTTACATGTTACTTCTTCTGCTTTATTCAACCTGACATGGGACCAGACAGTCAAAGTGAGCACTAGTAAAAGTATTCTATGGTCTTGAACATATTTCATCCTGCTTTCATTACTCCCACCACAGGATTCTCTGCATGGTCTTGTTTCGGCATTAACAAATGTGTAAGTGATGTTTGCATCAGTGCATTAGCATGGTGGGCTGATCTGTGTGGCCACATTCTACCTCCACTATTACTGACTCATCCATGGCCCTCAGAAAACTTTGAGCCCATGTTAGGCTGTCAACAATTATGATTTGGAGACTTATACTCAATCTTAGGGACTACAGTTTATCAACAACACCTGGAGTATCATCGTCTCAGTTACTGTCAGGTGGAGACCTGAGGGCTCTCATGTTTGCTCATGGATTTGGTCACCATGAAAGTGTTGGCCCAACAATTCCAACAGGCACCATAGTTTGATTTGCAGAGATATTGGTGCAAGTATGGAAACTTATATAGAAAGGTGGTGGTCTGCACAGGGAAGGTCTAGCCTAAGGAAGGGAAAAGGAGGATACCTGTAGGGTAACCTCAGTATGCTGGCAAGCTACTGAGGGACTATGGTAATAGACTCTACTGTATGTGCATTTTATGCTTATGTAAGTAAGTAAACAAACCATAACAGTTCTGTTTATCTCCAACAACTTACAAACTAACCATTTAATTTTGTGAGTATACAGATGGTATTGCATGTCAGAAGTGTTTGCCCAATGACCTAGCGTTGTCATAATGGTGTGCTGTCAAGCCCAGACTCATCTGAGCAGTATCAGGTGTCATTAGTTTAAATTCTAATCTTTGTGCTTCAGTCTGAGACAAGATAAGAGAAGCAAAGGCAATAGCAATGAGCAGAGAGTGAGTGGGTGAAGGCGCGCAGTGCCTTACGGTCATGATCAAAACAAACCTAAAGGAGACAAGCGTGAGCTGCGTTACCCAGAAAGGTAGGCCTGACACAACGAGGCCATGCTCAGATCCCTTAGGCTAGGAGGGGCGACTTTACTCACTCAACAATCTGGGGGCATAGCAATTCTCGTGAATTCTAGCGCCATTTTGGGCAGCATGGCTTGCATGTAAGGCGCTAGAATTTGGTTGTGTTTTCGTAGGTATAACCTGAAGGCATCACTGGCCCATCGGCCTTTGACTTTCATGACATTGAAGGGAATGCCTCTTAGTAGATACTCCAATGTAGCGCCTATCCTGATTCCGTGACCCTGTATGTCATCATAGCCTGCCATTTTTGTGGCCTTTTTTAGGTGCGAAATGAAAGTTTGTCAAGTTAAAGGACGGTAGGAGCTGTCTTTCTTGTATGCGAAGAGCAGGCCATTAATGGGGGGACTGTTGACTTCGAGATGGTTGTTAAAGGCGGTTAGTGGGTCAGTTGGGCCATTTTGTCGTGCCCAGTTGACTTCCTCTCCATTCTGGCTGGATTTGGTCCACAGGAGCAAGAAGACTTTGGTGTGGAATCCATTTCTGTCAGTGTCGTCTCAAACTTGAGTGAGAGTGATATGTTCTGCAGGATTGAAAGCATTTAGCTGCCTAAGTGTGAACTCGCCCACTCTCACAGCAGAATAAAAAATGGTGGTTAGACACGTGAAAAACACTGTGTCGAATGGTTCATTCAGCATGAGAGTCTTTCTGATGGCCACAATTATTTCTGCAGTGATGGGTTGTCACCGGTCTTGTTTCGTAGTGGGGGCTAGCTTTGCTGCACCTTTCAACATTGTTGAGATTTGATCTTCGTGTAATGCCCATGGTAAGCCATTCACTGTATGCCAGGCGGCTGTCTGTGGGGTTTCTTTTACTGGGTATATACTTTATGAAGACCCTATGGGGAGGGGACACCAGGATTGCATGGATCTGTCAGAAGGATCTGTTGGTGGGTTTGTTGTTGCTGCGTCCCTTCTGCCAGGCTTCGACGACTCCTTGATTATTGCCATAAACTGTGAGCAGTGTGCTGGAGGAGTCAATGGTTAACAGAATTCGGATTAGCATCTTGAAGGCGATGCTCTCAGCCCACCCGATGTCTCGCTCGTCTCTTTTCCATTCTTTGTGAAGCCTCCATGCACACCATCTGTCCCTGATGGTGACTGCCAGTCCGAAACTGGAGCTGGCATCTGAGAAAGCATTGAGGTCGAGAGAATGAGTATGGTGGGGGATGGGAAGTGGGGGGCTGGAGATCAGTGTGTTGCACCACCACTGCAGGTCAGCTGTCAGGCCATGTGGGGGGGTGTGAGGCATGAATGGATTGCTGCCAAAGATGCCTAGCATGGCCTGTAGTGATGTTAGGTAAGCGCTACCTTCAGGGATGGTCAGGGATGCATGCGATAAGCGTCCATGTAGTTTTTGCACATCTTCCAATGTGTGTTTGGCTGATTTAAACCACTCCTTTATTGCCAATAGGTACTTGTCGCACTTCCCATGTGTTAGCACAACAGTTTTATTTTCTAAATCCCATTTGAAACCCATGAAAATGGGCTTTGAGGAGAAAGGGGTATTTTTGGTGGGTTCCCACAGGATGCCAAGCTGGTCTGAAATGAAATTGACATGCTCCATGGCAAAGGTAAACCCTAAGGTGGGTGCCATGTCCTTTGTTCCCGAGGCCCAATGGGAAGAGTTTGAGGCATTTCATGACAAACTTGACCCTCCCTCCCCGGCATCCACTCACTCACAAAAAGTGTCTTGGCGACCATTGCACCCCACAACAGCACCTCTGTCCTGGGCACAAGCCTTTTCTCAGCCAGACACTGTTCCCATGGTCTTAATGCCCAGCATCATGTCGCAATCTACATCAAGTTCTGAGCCACCTACTATGCCTCTTTTCCTTTCCAATGGATGGGCCACTTCCACAGTGTCAAGCAGTGTGTTTGAGAGACCCATCTCAGAGGATATCATGGGCAATAATGTAGTATATCTATATCATGACTCTGTTTCTCGTCGCTTACTAACATGAAGTTGACATAGGATACAACTAACACTATGGCTGTCAAGCGCCACCACTGCCATACTAGTAGCAGTACATCGAGCAGATCAATCAGCTGTCCACCACAGAAGAAACACCTTGGGAACATATTTTCTTCCCCCAATCGTGATCAGCTCAAAGAAGTGTTACAGTCTGGAGGCGCTGTGCGCCTAAGTGAGGGAAGAAGTCAGAACAACCAACAACCAACACCAAATGACAGCAAAATGCGAGTGGTGGTCTTCCTTTGTGGTTCTGGTATTTAATCTCCTCAGGGGGATGTGCTGCACGCCTTCAGGCAGGATGCAGGAGGGAAGGGAAGGGCTTCTGATGGGGATGGAATGTGACTTGGGATGGTATTGACTCCTCTTCAGCCTACCACAGTGGTTAGGAAGAGTCCTGGGATAGAAGAGCGATGATAGATTGATGATAGGGGGGTAATAGCAGTGATGGAGCAACAGGGAAGCAAGGGGACAGTTCCTGCTTCAAGAATGCGATGGACAGTGATGGGATGGAGTGGACAGTGATGCTAGACTGAGCTTGAGCCTAGAGAAATGATCAGATACAAGATATATCTGATAAACAGCATTATAGGAGCTTTAGGCCAGCACTGAGTGACCTACAAGTCCAAAGACAGAGATAGAGCTTATAGACAGTTAGGGAGAGTGAATGTGGTCGCTTTATTGAGGGGGAAGCAGACACTTCCTTGCAGCCTTTGGCTGCTGGTTTATATACAGGAGGGGCTGTGGCCCTGTAAGCACAAATGACTAAGTGCTTGGTAAGAGATTGGTAAGAGATTGATAAGCAGTGTAATCAGGCTGAGTCATCAATGGGGAGAGCCTGAACAAGCTGCTGAGTCAAGGGAAAGAGCAAAAACATAGGTAAAAAGGGGTGCATAATCAAGAATATGGAAAAATCATTGCATGGGGCCCAAAAGAGAGGGGGGGAAAGCATGGGATGAGTAGATCAAAGCTAAATGAGCATATGCGATGACATAATGCATATGAATCATAGGGGCATGAGTCATGAATTGATAAGCAGCATGATAAGCATGATTTGAAGGATGATTGGTAAGTGATTGGTAAGGGGAGTAATGGGGATTAGTAATGCCAAGAGGGGATGAATAATGCGCAGCAGAGTGAGTCAGAGTGAGCCAGAGTGACTCTGTGTTACTCAGACAGAAGGGAAGCACAACTTGTGATTGATTGAACTTTAGATCTGGAGATGAGCTTCTGAAGCAGTGCCACTGATGGGAGTGGCTGGGGGATAATAAAAGAATTGATCCGACCAGAAGAGCAGTGTCAGGGGGCCTGGAATGACAAGTAGAGTCACAGCTGGTCACAGAGTGTCACAAATCCCTTGGATTGAGCTTCTGTAGAGCAAAAATGCGAAATTTGGTGCTCCCGAAGTGCAGTCTTCCCTTGAGCAGTAAGGGGAAGGTTCTGTACTCTATTAGGGCTACTAAGAAGGGTTCTAGAGCACTGTTTCATTTGTGTTTGTTGTGGGATAGCAGGGAAGTGAAACATGAATAGCGGATTCGACGTGTCCAGGGAAGTGAGATGAATGATAGAGGGAGATGGATGTGACAGGACTCTGGGATGAAATGACCATATGCAGAGGACTCAGGAGACACAGAGACAACCAGGTATGAATTTTCAAGTCTAACAATAGACTTGAGACAACCAAAGTACGTGTGCGATGCAGGACTGATGAGGAGAACGCACTGACCAAGAACGAGAGGGACTGGGGGAGCAGGCTGGGAAGATATGTACCAGACAGTACACAGGAGCTCAGGGAGAGGCTGTCCCAAGAGCAGGACATAGTTGAGGTCTGCTGCAATAGCGGAGAAATGTTCCAGAGAAAATGTGGACTCCATAGTGAGTGATGAAGCAGGTGTCTGGATTGCAGGTGGAATATCTCCATGGGAAATAAATGGATTTACATCGGAACTTGACAGGCAGATAGACCATGGTCTAGGCTCCATGATGGTATAGTCACATGATTGATAGCTTCAAAAACGGCGGAGCTATTCAAAATATCGGAATGCCGGCACTGGGCGCCTAAATGTGACATTTGGGCACTAAAATGATTCTTCCTTTTCTCCTTCATTTCTCTATTGTTTCTTGTGCTTCTTTGGTTGTTCTGGTATGGGAGTTGGACTGCAGTAGGTTGCATCCCTCTCTCATACCAAAATGATCATCATTCCTTGGATTCTTCTGCTTCTTGGCAGTTCTCATGTGAGGGATGACTGCTGGACGTCAGCAGTCATCTCTTGCTCCAGAATAGTCATTCTTGTGTGATAGATGGCTACAACAAGCTTGTATTCATTCCTCGCATAAGGATAGTCTTGACTTTGCATGATATGGATAGCGAGGGCTGTCTGTATCCCTCAAGTCGGGACAATCTTTCAACAGATCTTGGGTGCGTTCTTCGCATTAATTTCATCGGCTAACTTTCTCCATGTCCACAGTACCAAACACATTTGGTGCGTGACAGCACCTGTGAATTTGATGTAAGAAAAGGTGAGCCACATAAAGTCACAGCAGGCAATGTACTCATATGAGTGCAGTCTTTCAGCAGAATATCATGCAAGTAGACTTCTATCCCATCCCTGTATGCAATCTCAACAAACTCATTTGCACCAAGATGGCATTCGATATCAAGACAGCAGAGCTGTTCTCCGGCAACATCAGGCTTGACCGCTCAACTGATGCCATTCTTGGAGTCAGCGCATTCAAGACAGCCCAATCTGCACAACTGACGCTCTCACCTCTCACACGCTCTGGCATGGGTTCTAGCCCCAACTATGAAATCGTCCTAAAGCGACCTTATATCAATGACAATCCTGAAGAACCTGCTGGACCTCCATTCAGCCGGTTTGCCCTTAAAGACAAGTTGAACATACTCTACCGTGAAGCCAATGTTTTGTATTGGGCCAAAGCCCTACTGAAGATGACATATGAATTCATTGACCACGCTGTTGATTCTGCCATGGAACCACCTCCTTTTGACATCCCTCATCTGCATTTCGTGGATGCAGGTCTATTGTTGGCCTACTTGAATACACCAGCAACCACCAAGGATGGTGGTTTGCTGTTGGTAAAAACCAGTGCCATAGTCAGCATGATGTACCTTGGCAAGGAACTCATCCCTATCTCTTCAGATGGCGAGGTCTTTGTGAAGTATATTCACAATGGTGATGCGGCACCTTGTGACCTTTTGGATCCAGACATGGAGAATATTGCGCAGTTCCTAGCATTCATACAGCACATACAGTATGTCAAGACTGGCGGGCAGGTGTATATATCCAACTATCAAGGTATTTTTGTACTGATATTGGAACCATTGTGCTAACTTTATGATTGTATGTCCATCTCCAGGAAATGGCACCCTACTGACAGATCTGCAAATTCTCACTCATCCATAAGTTTTTGCCAACTGTGATGCTCTGCTAGCTGATGCTTTGTTCATCTAGGAGTGTTGGTCAGGGTCAGAGACTATTTAGTGACATCAGGAAAATGGGGAAGAAAAGATAATCCATTATAATCTCTGGTGGAAGTTTTTTGTAGGGTGATAATCAATTACCTGGGCATATCTGGGCATATCTAGCATTATCTATTGCATGCTACAGTTATAATGGATTATCTTTTCTTCTTCATTTTCCTGATGGATGGGAATGTGCAAAAGGGGGTGGAGCTTTTCAAGAAACAACATGTTTGCAACAAGTTTTGTGGATGGGCAGGCTTTAAATTGGGTCCCTTCAGGTAGTAGATTCTACTATACATTTGGTGTTTAGGCTCACACAACGCTATGATTTGCGCTTTTTATATTTTGACTTTGACATGTTGACTTGCACTTTTGATAATTTGACTTCGATACTCTGACTTGTGCTTTTGATACTTTGACTTCAACATTTTTGACTTCCACATTTCAAGTTTTCACTTGGGAAAAAAGTAATATGCAATCTACACTTCAAATTCGGAAAAACCCAATTTGCAAAGGGACAAATGAAGAGCGACAAACGACAAACAAAAAATGAAAAATGAAAAATGAAAAATGAAGTTTGCAAAGGGACAAACGGTGTTTGAAGTCCCACTGAAGGCATTTGCCAAATGAAGAATGACCAGCTAGCGCTGGTGCCTGCCTTTGGCAGGCAGCGCCAGGCAATGCTTATCCTAGTTTGCTAAGCAATGCTTATCCTATCTTGCCAGGCATAAAACCACAATACCTTTCAGACATTCTTACTAAACATTTTCAATACCAATCACAAAAAAAATCAATGAATCAAATCAAATTTCTAAGCACTTCATTAAATACAACATTTGTAGTTTTAGTATTATTCTGTTCATATTGGTTGTACTACTCAGCTTGATGGCCAGTGCTTTGTGCTTGTTGATGTGAAGTTGGAGGGTGATATAATTGAATGAGAGAAATATTTCCATGGGAGTAGGCAGAAGCTTAGCTAGGCTCAGATCAGACAGAAGTAGGTGCAAGCAGACTGTGTTCCTCAAGACTTTATTCAAGCTATATACTGTGTAGGATCTGGGATGGGGATAAGGTAGTCATCATTAAAATTCTACCATATTCACATGACATGTCACAGTGTGACACTCTGTTGCCCAGCCTCTCAAAGGCAAGCAACCAATATCCTCCCTTCTGACCATAGGTTATTTGATGTGAACATGAATTTAATTGGGTATAAATACTAAGCTAATGGGTCAGCAAGCGGGGCACAATACACAGGACAACTCGCTTTATCATATGTGAGGTGTGATTGGGTGGTACTGGTACTCCCTTTCATGTGTCATCAGTGAGGTGTGTGTCATACCTTGCATCATATTATCTGGCAAGTGGCGGTCATCGTCTCCTTTCTGACCTGCTCCCTCCACATCGCCAGGTGAATTCTCTTCCATTGAGTATGTAGCTCCTTTCTGACCTGCTTTCGACACATCGCCAGATTCTTTGCTTTTTTGGTCATCTTTCAAGCCTCACCACTTCGCTTCGCATTTTTTCACCTAAGTGTATTTGTATTTCCAGCAAGTCTCTTGCTCCCTGTCATTGTATTTGTAGTCTGTTTCTCACTCATAGTGCTGCCTTCTGACTTGTCCCTACACCTGCGGAGGACCCATGGGGCTGTACACGCTCAATTCCTATGTGTCCTGTTTCCTTCCTCAAGTGCCTCAACCCATTAGTGCTAAATAGAAATGTAAATGAATGGAACTATTGGTTATGGCAGACAGACTCCATGTCATTTACTGGGTTCAGGAGGGACTGCCTAATTTGCTGTTATCCTGCTGTCTGAGGCATGGAAATTAGCATCTGCATGCTCACAAAATTAATAACTTTCACAACTCCTTTATACTATTGCAATTTATTGCATCATAATGTACCTTGACATGCTCCCTACAAAAGAGCACAACAGATTTTTTCTTTATGAATTGTGTTCATTTTTCAGTGCAAAGTCATCCCTTGTCACATGATTATGGTAGAATTGTAGGGGATGCCCTATTTACCCTCTCTCATTATTTTCACAAAATGTATGAGCAGCAAAGTTGTCACATACATTGGTAATCAGTAATGATTTTGATTTCTAGTAACCCTTTAAAATAGCATAAGTATCTTAATTTCCAACATATTTTGAATCAAATACAGGGCTGCAGGGGAAGGGTATCTAATCACTCAGTTGTGTTGACAGCCTGTACTGAAATTGTTTCGCCCACTTTTGATTTCCAAGTGCCCAGTAGGTAAAGTGCTATGTTTGCACACGTTTGCCGCAGCAAGTGTATTTTTATTTATTGCATTTTCTCATGTCCAACACCATTACAGCATGGCCATGTGGTCAACGCATCCAAATGAGGAATCCCACATGGCTCAACCGCTCGAAGCGACGCAGGCGAACTACACGAACTACTCGAACTACTCGAAATTCGCGGCGGGTAAGCTTCGTCACTTTTTCCTCGGCCAGTTCTTCTTTGACCAGCTAGCGCTGGTGCCTGCCTTCGGCAGGCAGCGCCAGGCAATGCTTATCCTAGTTTTCTGGGCAATGCTTATCCTACCTATTTTTGCCAGGCATATTAGTAAGGATAAAACCACAATACCTTTCAGACATTCAAGCTTAAACATTTTCAATTTGAATCACAAAAAAAACAATGAATCAAATCAAATTTCTAAGCACTTCAGTAAATACGACATTTGTAGTCAAAGTACTATTCTGTCCTCGAGGAAAAATGGCCTTAACACGGTGAGGGTGGGTACACCTGGAAAGAGCCACATAAAGTTGACCATGTGAAAAAACAGGTGTATGTAAATCTAGTCCTACATATTTGACACTCTGGCCCTGAGATTTATTGATGGTCATTGAAAAATGTTCTTGTCATTGATGTGCAGCTTCTGCCTCACGTTGACAATGAAGCATTTCTATAGCCTGGCGTTCTCTTTCCTGATCAGCCAGGACTTGAAGTTGCTCTTGATGAGCATATGATCGTTGGGCCAGTTCAAGTTGAACATTCAACATTTGCTGCTGTGCTACTTGCTGCTGGGCAAGCAAGTCATGTTGCAACTCTTCCCTTCGTGCCTGCTCTGCATATAATGCACCATTATTCTGCACTTCTGTTTCTGCTTCAAAGTTGATTATGTGCTGATGAAATTGTGCATTGAATTGCCCATGTTGAGCATCAGCAAAGACATTAGAATTTGCAGCTGGAGCAGGCACTGGAATCTCTGCTTGTGCATTACGCTGTTGCTGACCATTAGCACAATTTCTTTGCTGCTCATTGTGAGCATGTTGAAATTGATGCATTAGCTTGGCATCAAAGTCCTGCCTTTGTCCAGGCTGAGCACCCACAAATGACTGAAAATGTGGTTGATGTGCTCGCCATGCCTGCTGAACCTCATGGTGTTCAATAACATTTCGGGGAAGACCTGGATATAGGCCAACTGGTACAGGAGCGTGGTTCTACATTGAATATTATCAGAATGTGAAAATGAAGATTTAAATTATCACACTTACCAATGATGTGGAAGGTGCATTGGGTGGTATAATGGGAGGACGGGGCTGCCGGCGAGATGGTGGTGAGTCCATAACACATTGGTCACGCTCAGCTTGACAGCCAGCACTTTGTGCTCGTTGAGGTGAAGTTGGAGGGGATGCCCTATTTACCATCTCTCATTAGTTTTGTGAAATGTATGAGCAGCATTGTCACATACATTGGTAATCAGTAATGATTTTGGTTTCAATGTGTTGCTGCAGTAGTACAGCCAAGGGTGAATCAACCCTTCAGAATAGCATAAGCATCTCAATTTCCGACATATAGTAGCTCCATTTACCACTTGAGTCAATAGTAATGATCTGATTTTGATGTATTGCTGCAGTAGTTCAGCCAACTGGGTGAATTAACCCTTTAGAATAGCATAAGCATCTAAGTTCCAACATATAGTGGCTTCATTTACCACTTGAGTCAAATTGAGTCAAATACAGGGCTGCAGGGGAAGGGTATCTATTCACTCAGTTGTGTTGACAGCCTGTACTACTGAAATTGTTTTGCCTGCTTTTGATTTCCGAGTGCCTAGGCTTTGTTTGCACACGTTTGCCGCGGCGAGTCTGCAATATTGTATTTTTATTACATTTTCTCATGTCCAACACCAATTATAGCACGGCCATGTGGTTGAGGCATCCAAAAGAGGAATCCCACATGGCACAACCGCTCGATGCGACGCTGGCGAATTACTCGAACTACTCGAACTTATGAAGTTCGATTTGTACAAATATTATTTACCCTGAATACATATCTATTTACCCCGAAATGATTACAAATGATTTATGCCGAATACAATCTATTTACACCGAATGCAAACTATTTACACCGAATGCAAACTAGTTTTTATGCTGCATACAAAGTTGAGTCTACTACTATTAACTTTCTAAGTCAGCGACCATATAAAGAATGCTAGTAGTATTCCCCTTGTGATCACACATGAGTTACAAGAAATAAATTTATTAAAGAAAGCTAGTAGTAACTGTGAGATAGGTTTTGTGCTATAAGTGGGTGGTCGTAAATATGGAAAACTAGAAAAAATTAATTATTATAAGAAATTGTATGGGTGTCACTGGAATAGTCAGGCAAGTGTGATAGGATGAAAGGAGTGACAGGATAAAAATAAGGTATATATGCAAACAAGGGAAAATGTCTATGTGCAATTAAAAACGAAATTCACGATTCACCTTCCATGGATTAACCGACTCGTCCATTTGGAATGAGCCCGAGGGAGGTGGATGAGCAGGGCTCGCAATAGGGGTGGGAGTGCGAACAGTAGTCTGAGGGAGGTCATTTACAGGAGTACTTGCTGATGTGATGATGCCATCTGGTGTGTATGGTGGTGAAGGGGATGAAAAGGGGAGAAAAATATCAGACCCAATGTCGTCAGAGTCTTCACTAGTAGTCAGATTGATGACATCCATAGTGACATCAATGGCAGCTGAGGTAGATGGCTTGGTAGCACAAGTGATACCTACAACCATTGAACGATAGTTAGATATTGGTCTGCCTCAACCAGAGCACTTACCCTTTGTGCATAGGCGTTTTGAGCGACGAGGCATACTAGATGAGGACTGATCACCATCAACATCAGATAAATGCTCGCTAATGGTACTGGCATCAAGCTCAGGATCTGACTCAGCTAGCCTCAAGTCAAAGTCAGGGGAGGCTGAAGCATGGTCAAATCCATCATCTGAGGCATGACCAAAATCATCGTCTGAGACTATGGGAGATATATCGATGGCTTTTGCCTTTCCCTTGTTACTACTGGAGGCTATTTGAGCCCAGCTTGCAAGGGTGGACTTTGGGATAGCCTTTCGAGTTGCTAGTATAGCATACAATTAGCTAGTACCCTTGTATGAGGGAATGGACATCAACTTACCGAGAACTAGAACTCGTTCATCATGTGATTGATGCTTACCACCTTTGATCGATGTGTAGATATCTTCACCTCCAAAGAAATCTTTTCCATTAACGAGAGAGAAATGCCTACGATCCTTCTCACACAGAACCAAAGGGGGCAGAAATTGCTGATCATTTCCATTGTCTGTCGCAATGTGGTTCCTATTCACGATCTAAATGGAGATTATTTTGTTAGTAACCAGCAATGAGAGTGCTGTCAGCATACCTTTGGAAGACTATCCAAGTAGATAAATAGATGTCTTGGAAGTACTTTGCGAAGCAGAGACTTTTCAAGTTGTGAGTATGACCAGTTACGATCAAAGGTATAGCGATGACGATAGTCAGAGCAGCCTAAGCCAAGGGTTTCTAGTCGGTTTAAATCTCCAGGGTTAACACGAGGGTGGTTTAAAGTGGGAAAAAGCTGCTGAAGACTGGTACTAGGATCAAAATCGTCTTCGTCTTCAACATCACTAGTAGGCTAGAATGCATGTACACTTGTGTCATGAAAATGTGGTAGTATGGTTAAAAGATGTACTCACTGCCTTGACCCCCCATGGGAGAATGATGATTCGTGACACCTCAAATTTCATATCCTTTGGTCGGCCTCGTTGACTCTGGTGAAAATTTGAATAAGTAACCAGGAGAATGAGTTGTAAACCTCACAAGCTTTTGGCTACTACCCAGACTCATCACCCTCCCTTTTCCCTTCAGACCTTTGTTTGTTTCCAACTTAGCTTGATTTAAGGCCTTGGAAAGCGAAGAGGATGTTTGGGAGCGAGCAGGATTGAGGCCAATACTATGGGATGAACTGGGCAGGGCACATTGAGAAGATGATGCTGAAGAACGATATGAGGAAGTCGAAGGAAGAGAGGAATTACTGAGCAGATTTTGCAGAACAGAGTCTACAACCGAGTTGGAAGAACGAGGGAGTTGTTTGAGAGAATGTCCATTTTCAGAGGATCCAAAAGCTATTTTTCTAGACCTTTTTACCATGAGGGCCAGCTATTAAAAAGTGAAAAGTGTGAAAAAGGAGTGTGCAGTATTGAAGAAGATGGAGAAAGTAGAAAATGCCGAGACGACAAAACAAAGTCCATTTTCTAAATTTCTCACAGTCTCTAACATGTTTGATATGATTGCTACTAGCCAACTTTCTACTCAGTGTCCATGATTATTTCCAATGTGCTATTCAGGACAGCAAGGGATTGACACCACCTGATTGCTTGTGGCTGCCAGATGAAATGAGGCAATTCCACTATAAGCTCTTTTCTCCCCTGTCTTCTGCCATGGATGACCTCGGTTTCAGGATATCCATCCTCACCCCATTCTTCCTCCAACATACCAAAGCCCGAAGGTATGTGTTCCATTTCATGTAGTCTTTCAAAGGCATCATGGAAAACCAGCTCAGCCTGGGGGGTAGGGAATGGATTGTCGTCATTTGGAACTTGAGCTCCTTCATGTAAAATCTGTGTTGCCTGTTCTTCAGCAACAAGTGTTGCAACAGTAGTAAGGTCAGTGCTATCAAGTGGGATGTCCTCCCATTCCTGAGCATCTGTATCCAAACTTGAGGACATTTGTGAATTGGACTGTCCAGCAAATCCAAGGTAGTGTTGAATAACATCTGGGTGAATGGTCACCTCATTTGTCATATAAAGACCATGTTCCAGCTGTCCCATAAAGCGCATGTCCTATTTTGCTGTTAGTAATGCAACTGTATACTAGTATACTTGACCACTCACATTGGGACTCTGATTATGCCCTTCTCCAGAGAGTGGGTGTGCATTCCATTCTGCACAAAAATAGGCACAATCGTCATTGACCTCATGGAGGAATAGATGGTGGAGAAGCCATAGATGGTGAGGGTTATAGCGGTCAAGCTGATGGCAGCGTTCAAGTCGCAGAAAGAAGCCTCTCCACTGATAGGCAAAGCGCTGCCCAACCTCCACCCACATCCGTTCAATACGGGTATTGTGGGTCGATCTAAATATTAGTAGTTGCTGGTCTATCAGCCTTTTATATAGTATGTATTGGTGCATACTTACTTTCCCCACATAAAACTGCCACGGCTGTGACCACGAGCCATGATCATGAATACTGAGACATCTTTATTCTCCCCACCACGGTCGCCACGCACTCGAGATGGTAGGCCATATGTATCAACTGCATGGCAGAAGGTCCCAAGCACAGTGGATGCCCTATTGTTAGTGTGTGCCTCTAGTCCAACCACCTATTATAAAATAAAGGGTAGCTTGGGGACATAGTACTATGGACTTGACTTACAGTTCGGCAGTATCCATCAACAACACCATGTATCACGATACCCCAATGAACGAGTTTGTGGTGACCATCCATATGCCAGACAGCATTTGGACGTGGAACATGATACTCCCGTCGGTGAATAGTGGTCTGTCGCCGAAGAACATGTCCCAAAGGGTCAACACGACGTAATGATGCAGATATCCGGTCACGTTGTATGCGTAGTCCATGCTGCCTTAGAGAACCTGTCAAATATCTAATACCAGATCGAGGTTTGATGGACCGGAAATGATGAATTAACTGGTCAAGGGTTTCATCAGGGAGTGATGTATGGCGATGATCAATATGGTACTCCTTTAAATATGAGCGTAGAGTGTGCCGGTGAATTCCCAAAAGGCGAGCAAGCTTGCTAATGGAAATATGTCTTCCTGGTGCCATCGCAGCCTGCAAAACAGCAATGTTTGGCCTCTTGCGTGGCCTTCCAGGACGATGGTTATGCTCAACCTCAATGGGTTGCACATAGCTAATGTGAGATGCCTCACTGCCAAAATACCACATGAATCACTGTATGCAGAAGAATTATAGTTGAGTTTGATTACTTACTGCCCAACAGCTATTTTGAGCATCGTCCAGCTGTTGTAAAAGAGTGCCAAAACATGCTGTGCAATCTATAATCCATGGGAGTAGTTGATCATCCCGAGAAGCTAAGGCCTCCAAGCCATGCAGAATGGGGACAGCATCCTTTGCTACTGCATTGGAGTGAAATTGAAGGCGAGAGACATCACCTTGAGTCTGTAAAGCTTGGCTCGCATGGGCAAAAATGTGGTCTAAATTTGATTTGGCTTGAAGGACCTGTGCTGAATGGGAGAGTGGGAAATTGGCTGGCAACTCAGGTAGGGCCATAAGAAATAGTAGGCAGCCAGTTGAAGCAGTGGTAGGGAATTGGTGTGTAAAATAACTGGTGACACGATCACTGATTATGTAATGAGTAAGCAGTGGTCCTTCCTGAGTCACTGCAACTCCCAATACTATTTACTACAGCCACCTCTGATGGACTTGATCAGACACCCTGATTTCTATATGGATGATGGAAATATTGTGTTCCAGGTATGGTGCCATTAGTTCATTGGAGCGATGGGTTTTCAACTTGGTGATTCCAATTGTAGGTGGAGAAAACCCTCTTTCGTATACACAAAGGTTTCCTCATGCTCCACTCGGGGACCCTTCAAGGCATTCTACCACTACCAAGTGATTTTCAAGAGGATGCTAGTGATGCCCTTCCTATTCTGATCCCATCCAATGCATCAATTTCAGCCACCGAGTTCGCACAGTTCTGTGCTTGGATTTATCACATGTAAGTTGCACTCTACTGGTAATCCTGATGGCAAAAAGTAGTACTGAAACTATATACTACAGTGGATCACAGCCAAATGAGCTTGATGAGCAATCTCTCATTGCCATCTTAAAGGTCTCAAAATACTGGCAGATAGAATCAAGCATTCACTGGGCAGTTGGCAGGCTTGAACAGCTTGGGCTTACTTCTACTCACAAGTTACTGCTGGCAAAGACATATGCCATTATCCACTGGGTTCCTCCTGCGATACATCACCTCATCAGTGCCCCACTGTCTGAGATTTCACAGAATGATGCTGCATCTCTGGACACCCGGACATATTCCATCATCGCCCAAGCTCGTGAGGCGATTGAGGTAGAGCGCAAGAAGATAGGGGCAGTAGCTCCTGGGCTATCTCTGGCACCATCATTGGCTTGTACATATGCAAAACATGCCACCTGCAAGGATGTATGGGCACGATTCTGGTGGACAAAGGTAGCCTACCAGATTCTTCATCCTACTAATCCCCTCCAGCTCTCAGCAGTCTTTGACTATGTCACTGGACTTGCTACTCCCGAGGGTCTTAATCCACAGTGTAAGGAGGAATTTTTGGGACAGGTTGCAGAAACTGGAGCACTGGCTGTGGAAGAGGAGATCATTGGTGCTGCAATAGCAGCAATTCAGCAATACTTTAGTTCTACCTCTATGTAATTCAGTTCCCTTAGCAGTGCTGCTGTAGTATGAAGTCTTCTGTAGTGCGCTTTTCACTTATGTAAGTAAGTAAACAAACATAAACAGTTCTGTTTATACTTCAACATGCCCCCCATACACGGAGCGGGGTAATGGATAGTAAAAGTATCAAATAAATATACTTAGCTAAATCCAAATTATTGTGTTGCAAAAGAAATGGTGTGTCCGGTTCAAAATGTACTTGAGCTATGTTGGTGCGAAGGTTTGTGGAATGCGAGACTGCCGCGTCATTGCCTGATTTAGTAAGTTGCATGATGCTCGTGTTGATAGCAACGACCAACTGCCCACCCTCTGCCCGTTCGGTTCGTGGTGCCCAACACCTCAATTAGCGCATTCCACGGTACGTACATGTATCCGTCTCCAATGCTGACCGTTTCCACTGACTAGCGTGTTTGGGGGCTCGATTTCGTGCCTATTCGGTGAGTACTGCCTTGCCCATCCATTTTGACGCGTTCTGATGGGTTCCGTTCCATTTACAGCCGTTTTTCCCCCCGCACGTCCGCCGTTTGCCTCCTCGGAGTGCTGCTTGGAGTCCATTTCGCAGCTTGACTAGGTGAGTCCGGTGGGTTTCCTCGCTTTCAGGGTATGCTGACAATACCCGGCGTGTTTTTAGCTTTTAACGCGTTCGTTTCAACGCTTGGGGCACCCGTGCACCCACTCAACGCGTCCGTCTGGCCCCCAAGGCCGTCCGTCTCGACTGTGCCAACACACGGCGCACGGCGGTGACAACACAACACGACGGCGCACAATGCACGACACGGCGACACGACACGACGGCGGCGTGACGCGGATGGCCAATGCCACGCCATCACGATGGCGACGACGGCGCGACTCCTCACGGCACGGCGACGACAGCAGTGGCTGGCGAGCACGACAGCGACGTCGACGGCGCGACGCAGGTGGCCAATGCCACGGCGTCACGGCGACGAGGACGGGGCGTGCGTGGCCAATGCCATGGCGTCACGACGACGTCGGCGACATGACGCGGATGGTCAATGCCACGGCATCACGACGACGCCGACGACGGCGCCAGGGCGTGCGTGGCCAATGCCATGGCGTCACGGCGACGAGGACAGGGCGTGCGTGGCCAATGCCATGGCGTCACGACGACGTCGGCGACGTGACGCGGATGGCCAATGCCACGGCATCACGGCGACGACGACGACACGCACGACTCGACACGGGCACGCACGACATGGCGACGACGACGGCCATGGCACACGACACGGCGGGAAAGCAAGTTGAAGGCGACTCACAGCACGACGGCGACAGCAGTGGCTGGCAAGCACGACAGCGACGTCAACGGCATGACGCAGGTGGCCAATGCCACGGCGTCACGGGGGCGGGGCGTGCGTGGCCAATGCCTTGGCGTCACGGCGACGACGGCGACGTGACGTGCGTGGCGCGGTGGCCACCACCTCACAGCGATGGCGACAGCGACAGCAGCGACGCTGCCACCACCACGCAGCGCCGGCGACGTCGACGGCGTGGCTACCACCACTCAGCGATGCAGCGACGGCGGCGAGACGTGCATGGCCAGTGCCACGACGACACGGTGACGTCAACGGTGTGGCCACCACCACACAGCAGCGACGGCGGGCGACGGCGACGACAGCGACGTGGCCACCACCATGCAGCAGCGGCAACGACAGCGACAGCGAGACGTATGTGATACCCATAATTCGCTGTATATACTCTCCACGGTGGGCGTGGGTTCAGAAAGTGGCAGTGGCTGGAGTAGAACTCTGGGCTTTGCTATGGCATGGTCTGCACAGTCACGCAACAGGGTCCACAGCGTTACCACTAGGCTACAGTAGCATTGCTAGCATTACAGTCCTTTACTATAAAACCCCACCTTTGACTGGATACCCTTTTTGGGTAATCTATTTCCCACACATCAAAGCCCACCTTCTGCTTGCAACAATCACCCCTACACCCCACAATCACCCATGCCAAAGCAAACCACACAGCAAAAAAAGGCACTAATGGCCTGTAAGCCACCTAATCCACCTTTTTTTGGCCTTTTCTACTAAAAGTAGGCTGTAGTCTTTGATGGATTGGCAGCCGAAGCAGGCCTCATGTCTGCAATGGCCTCTGGGGTACTTGGTGTGCTGGAAATGCAGCAGATAAAGCTTGCAGGGGAGGCTGCACACTTAGACTGTATTCCCAAGGGTGTAAGTAGGCCATGTACCTTCTATATATTGGTCTAACTCTGACCAGGCTGAAAACTTCCTGCGCCTTGTCGCTCACCATTCTAAGCTGGTGCCAAACCCTCTTGCCACTGCAGTTGACCGCTACAAGTACCACCGCAAGTCTGACCAGAATCTCCACAGGGTTCAGAAGCGTGACCTGGTTAGTCTCAATGCTTACCTTTTGTTCCTGCCAGTTCCTTACTCTTGTGGTACTAGGCCACTGCACTTGGTCTTAAAAGTGAACTGCGTACCTGTGGTGAACTCCAGGCCACTGGTGTCAGGATTGTGCACCGTAACCGGGCTGATGACACACAGTACAAGTGTGGCATGACTCTTGTTGATGCAGGCAATGAGTCTCTTGCCAGGGGTGCCACAAAGCCTGTGCTGGCTGTCCCTGCTGATCATACCTGGTATGTTGTACCTGCAGAAGAAAGTGTCATTATCCTTAATGACAAAGGTAATTTCATATGTACTAGCACCCATTTTGATGCTGACTGGATGTATTTTTAGGCCACATTGAGCTCACTGTTCTGCGTGGCTGCTGTGCTTCCCGACCAGATCTCATTGACTATGTCAATGCGATTATTGCCCAGGCAGTTGGGGACCGCCGTAATTGCCGTGTAGGTAGTGGCTATATTTACATGTGTATATACTAAACCTTCTGCTGCTTTACATAGCCTAACCATGCTGGAACTCTTGTGCAGTATGGTTGGAATGCAGGGCCCCGCCATGCACGTGTTTTTGGACTTGTTAGAAATATCAAGAAAACATTAACTGGTGAGGACCGTGAAGAATGTGACAGGAAAATTTTAGGTGTCTTTGCTTTATCATGGAACCTTCTTACTGCTGCATTACCTAAAGAAGTCATCGAACCAACATATGCTGCCATTGCTGCAGCCAAACTGCCTGTGATGGCATCACAGGGGGATGTTAAAGGTCTGTACTACCTAGTATGGTATATCTCACTATCCCTACTGACCTTGGGAAGACACTGGATATCAACTGGACCTCCCTGGGGGTCCTTTGATGTTTGGTACTGCAGACCGTGCCCCTGCTGAGGGCTACATGTCCCAGAACTATGCATCGTATGTATCCATATATTTTTCTACAATACTATATTGTTGATGATAATCAAGTACTATTCATACTGACAGACTTTATGCACCTTATGCTCTGAATTGGGTGACAATGCATGCAGTGGAGAGTACTACAGAGGTAAACCCCCAAATGACTGGGGGGAATTATGTGGATGTCTCCCTCCATGTTGTGGTAATGTGTGCTACTGACACTATTATGGTAAGTGTTATTGCATATAATCCTAGCCACAATTTCTCACATTTTATAATAGACTATGTGTCCTAAATTCAAGCATGGCACAACCTTGTCATGCCCTGGAGTTTGCCGTCAGGGGACTGCAATTAACTTTTCCACCCATATCAAGGATGCATATGAAAAGGCAGCTGCCAAAGGGGGGTTTGACTTGAAAATTTTTCAAGGCCCTGTCGCATAACTTATAAGTACCCCATGCTACTGTTACAACTTTTTTCCTTTTCCTTTACTGATTTTGGCCTGGTACCTCTGAGGCTACTACTAGTAGATAGCACATGTACTACTTTGCCATATGTATACAGTAGTATATACTACCTCAATGAGGATTTATAAAACTATAGTGAACTTTCTATTTGTATTCGGCATAAATCATTTGCATTCGGCATAAATAGTTTGCATTCGGTGTAAATAGATTGTATTTGGCATAAATCATTTGTAATCATTTCGGGGTAAATAGATATGTATTCAGGGTAAATAATATTTGTACAAATCGAACTTCATATTGACCACATAGTACATCCGATGTTGCTGTAGCCCTGTAGCAGTAAGATGGGGGGTAAAGTCTGGAGTCTTGATGAAATGTAGATTATGATGTAGCATTGGCATTATAGTATAGTGGATTCGCCACCCAGCTGTGAATTAACGCTGGCAGGCTTGCAGTCCCACCAAGCTGTAAGTTCAAATCCCCCTGTGAGCATAATTTAAAATTTGTAACTGCATTTTGTGTAGTGTTAGTACTAGTAAAGTTTTGGTTCTTGCCACTATTCACACTGAGATACTTTGTTGCCCAGTCGCTCTTTACAGGAAATAATTTGTATTAGAAGGCTACTATATGCTGTGTGTTTTATAGTTTAAGTGACATGTAGTAAAGCGATAGCATGTACTCCAAAGAAAGGGTATCACTGAGGGGTATAGTATGTGTGGGCAAATCTACATCGTCATAGTAAGCTGACCAGCCAAAAGTAAAGGAAGACTGGAAATTAAAGGTGCGACCAGACTTCCATGGGTTAGAAAGAGACTCATCAATAGTAAAGGAGCCTGATACTAGTGGAAGGGGGATAGCCTGTGTATTAGGTGTCGTGGGAGTAGTCACCATATTTGGCTCAGGGGATGAAGCCATAAAAACATCGGCACCAGAAGAGGAATGATCTTCTGTAAGATCAATTGTTGCTGAGCCAGCTGGATCAGCAGTGATGGACACACTACTGGTTTCTGTAAGTATTTACATCAGAAAGGATATACTCATGAAAGGCCAGGTCACTTACTAGTGGCAGTACAAAGTCGCTTTGGATGACTCTCCGAAATAAAAGTCTGAAATGTTGAAGCAATACCTATATACGTAGAGGAACTGCTACTCCAACTCACCTGTTGGGTGGAGTGCACAACCTGAGATGGTAGCGGTAGCTGGTCAAGAGCTGTTATATTATAAGCGATGTCCGCTGTTTATATACAACAAATAGTGTGACGCGTGACTGTGACGCATGACATGTGACATGTAACATCTACTATTACTAAGTCTACACTAATATGGGTCGCAGTCTTGTGCGCACTTCGTCGACGGTTTATGCCGGGTGCACGTGCGACTTCAACACTCCCCCTCGCTGTGCTGCAGGTAGAGCACTTCAGCGAATAAGGCGCTAGATGCTGCCAGAGGGAAATTGTAAGCCTAGTTGAGCTCTGAACTTCGCGAATTTCTCGCGGGGTAAGTTCTTGATGAGCAGATCGGCGGGATTCTCAGCACCATCAATGAAGAATAGTTCCACGTTACCTTTCGCGACTGACTCGCGGATTCCGTGGTAGCGGATGTCGATGTGCTTGGAGCGAGGCTCCGTTACAGGGTTGGATGCCATGAATATGGACCCCTGATTATCACCGCAAATTGGGATAGCTTTCAGCTTATAGCCGAGCTCACCGAGTAGACTCCGAATCCAGGTAACTTGGCGAGCGCAATCGCTCAAAGCCATGTATTCAGCCTCAGTGGACGAGTATGCAATAGTCTTCTGCGCACGAGAAGTCCAACTGATCAAGCCATCTGCAAGTTTCAGGTAGAAACCTGTCTGCGAGAGGCGAGAGGTAGGGTCTGATCCCCAATCTGAGTCTGTGCATGCAATCAGGCCAGCACTGGATCCACCATTGTACACTAGGGAATAATTAGGTGTACCAATCAAGTAGCGACAGATATAGAGTGCTTTGGAGAGGTGGTCCTGAGATGGGTTCGCGGCATGGCGTGAGAGATGGGTGACTGCAAAAGCAATGTCGGGCCTAGTGCCTAACATAAGGTACAGAAGGGACCCAATAACCGTCTGGAAACGGGAGCGGAGTTCCGCATCAACAGGCTCTGTATTTTTGGCGGCATAGTAGCCAGCCGGCAGTGGGGTGCTTGCGGACTTTGCATTGAGCATGCCACAGCGTTCGATGACCTTTTGGAGGTACGCGCATTGGTCCAAGTGGATAGCATGACCTTTGCGAGTGATTCGCATTCGGAGGAACTCCTTAGGTTCTCCAAGGTCTCTGCACTCCCATTTGCGCATGAACTGCGCTTGATAGCATCAACAACAGCCTTGTTAGGGCCGCAGAATAAAGCGTCGTCAACGTAGATAATACCAATGACGATGTTGGTGCCTTTCTTCTTGTAGAAGAAAATGCCTGCTTCAGACTTAAGGCGCTCAAACCCGAGCTCTTTGAGAGACTCATCGAGTGTGCGCCACCAAGCTAGGCCGGCCTGTTTGAGGCCATAGAGGGCACGCCAGAGGCGGAGCACTTTGTGCTCTTGCCCGGGAACTGCAAACCCTTCGGGTTGTTCCATGTAGATCTCTTCGTCGAGCTTGCCATACAAGTAGGCGCTCCGAACGTCGAGTCCAGTGATATACCAGTTTTCAAGTGCGGCAAGCGCAAGCATAAGGCACACTGTTTCAAAGCGCACGACTGGTGAGAAGACCTGGTCGAAATCTAATCCCTCGACCTGGGAGAAGCCTTTCGCTACTAAGCGGGCTTTCTTGCGGCCATCCGACTTTACATCAAAGACCCATCGGTTCTTAATGACCTTCCGGTCTCGGGGACGGTCAACTAGCTCAAAGACCTTGCGCTTTCACAGCATGTCGAGCTCTTCTTGGCAAGCAAGTCGCCAGAATTTCTGCTCAGCTTGGGGTAAGCGAGCGATGTCCTTATAGGACCAGTTGCGGACACTCTCATATTGAGGGTCGCGGGTTTCGAGGGCTTTGCCCATCAGATAACGGACTAGGTTTGCTCCCCCTTCCTCGCACATCTTTTGCACATCTTCCTCACTGGGTGTTGCAGAGGTGTCGGGGAAACCACCAGGAACATGGTCTGGTGTGTCCGGTTGTGGGGGTCTAGGGACCTCACCCACTGTTTCTCGCCATTGAGAGGCACTTTCGATATCCCGGAGTTGCTCGACGGGATGTCACCGCTCACCATACACGTTACCGGGGCGCAATGGCGCTCTACGTTCACGTTGGGGGCGGGCAGGGATATTCACTGCAGGAGGTCGCGGCGCATTCTGGCGGCGTTCAGCTCGGCCAGGGCGCTGCGGTGCCGGAGGTGGCGGATTTCTCGCCGGTGAAGGTGTTCTCGGTGCCGGTGGAGGCACTGGAGATGGCGTATGGGGAGGATTTATTTGATTAGGCTCTTCCTCAGGAGCCTCAGGTTCCTCGCGCTTTGGATCGTCATCCTGCGCTTGGGGATGTGGGTAGCCATGGTCGTGTTCCACATCATCATCACTGTCGGTATCATCAGGGGGATTCCCTGGTCGATCAGTGGCTGGTTTCGGATTTGCCCTTCCGAAAGGGTTCTCGAGAGGTTCGCGCCTGTTTTTGGGGCAGCGAGGGAAATGACGCTCGTCAAAGACGGCGTGAGCAGCGGTGAACACTGCATTGGTGGAGCGCATAAACAAAAAATTGCGCTCATTGCCAGGGGCAACACCGACATAAGTCATAAGCTCTGACTTGGGAGCCATCTTATTTGCTCTAGCCGAGGCTGGGAGGTAGACAAAGGCTCCACAGCCAAATACACGGAGGTGATCGATGTTAGGCATCTCCCCCTTAAGCATTTCATGGGGGGTGCGCCATCGCAGGCGAGCTACCGGAGTACGGTTGTAAAGGTGAGTTGCATGAGCGAACGCAAATTCCCACCAGGAGTCAGGAATGCAGGCTTGATGCCGCATAGACTCAGCTTTGTCCATGAGAGTGCGCCCTAGACGCTCGGCGCAGCCATTCTGCATGGGAGTTCTTGGAGCACTTTGATATATTTTAATTCCTTTCTCAAGGAGTGCTCGATCAAATAGATCAGATTTATACTCTCCGCCGGCATCGGACATCCATCCAACGACGTGCGTATCATGTTGGACGCGCACCATTTCGAGGAAATCTTTGGCAGCCGTAATCGCTGCAGCTTTGGAGCGAAGAGGCATAGTCCAGGCATGAGAAGTATAGTCGTCGTAAAAGGTGATAACATATTTAAATTTCCGGTATGACGTAACTGGGAAGGATTTCAGGTCAGAGTGCACCAGCTCGAAAGGCTTGGAAGCACGTCTTTCATTCTCTGGGAAAGCTCGATTGGGCATTTTGCCAAGAGCACATCCAGGGCAAACACAGTCCTCAGTAGGAAAGTGAATCTCTGGGAAGTGCTGCGTATGCTTTTGCGCGCGTCGGAGTACTTCCTTCGAGGGGTGCCTGAATCTCTGGTGCATAATGTTGTAATCGACTTTGCTCACGGAGGCGATGTAGTTAGATCTAATTATTGGGATAGATCTAATCCCAAAAATGATGTTGCGATCGTCTTCTGGGTCTGGCCCAAACCATAGGCGTTCAGCTTTATGAATGAGGCTAATGCCTCGCTTATCGCCAGTGACTTTGTAGTTACGCTGGAGCATTTCGCCCATAGAAATAAGGCGTGCAGTAGCACCTGGCATATGGAGCACTTGGGTGAGTGTGATAACTTTCTCATCCCCTGAGTTGTGGTCTAGGCACCGGAGTAATACCATGCCAATGCCAGCAATTAGTGCTACACCATTTGCGGTTTTGGCGTAGTGCGCTCGCTTTAGTGCGTTATAGGAGGCGAAATCGCCTATGTCACCAGTGAAGTGGCGTGATGCGCCAGAGTCTAGTAGCCAGAAGGCACCAGATAGTTCGCTATCGTCAACCATTTTTCCCTTACAGCCAGCACAGCGTGCATCATTCAGACACAAACAGATATATGCTTTACTCGAGATACAACATGTCATATTATAGTTACTACTCGCTATATACAGTGACGGCGTATAGCACACATGTAAAGGGAGCGTGTCAGTGTCGATCAGCACGCGTGCAGAAGGTACTTGCCTGAAGAGGCTGGCCTCCGCGCCCATTGCCATCGACGTCGCGTTGTAGCGGTCGAGGACCATTGCGTCGATTTCGTCGAACTCGTCGTCGGCAAAGGGCTCGTGAGCGAAGGGTTCATCATCCCCAAGGGAGATGGCATCCTCCTCATACATCATGATGCGCTCCTCGAGACGAGGGCGCTTCAATGAGGAGGGACCGGCCTCGGGCTGGTCCAGGTTCGCACTTGCCATCGACCCAACTTGGTCGAGGGTGCGGATGGTCTGGCAGGAGGGTTCTACCCCCAAGCGGTGTGCCAAGTCAAAGGCCTTGATGGTATTTTCGAATGCGAGGGGGCCGTAGTGGGCAGCACCGGGAGTGTGGGCCAAGGCGCGAGGGTCAACGGTGGGCTCTGGTCCATCATAGTGGACGTATGTAGTGAAGGCGGCTTGTTGGGTGTTCTCGCGGCGAGCGCGAGCCTTCTTGCCGCCACGTCGGGTGCGGCCTCCCTGTCCTTGGGCAGGAGCGTTTCCGCTCGTACCGCCATTGGACCCGCCTTGCTGCTGCTGCTGCCTCTGGGGCTGCTGCTGCTGCTGGGCGAACTTAGGGTCGGCCGGCTTGCACTTCACAGCGCTAAGCTTGTTGGCCTGGGGGCCCTTACCACCGGCGCGCGAAGAGGCGCCTTTCTGCTCGAATGAGAGCGTGGCGGCCTTGACTATCCTGTCGGGCTTCAGATTTTTAATCTCGTCCGGCGACGTCTGGCTGAGAATTTGAGCTACAACCTCCATAGTAGGAGGGAGCTTGCAGAGGATCATTGCCTGCACGGGGGCAGGAAACTCGAAGCCAGCATCTTTGAGGTACGCAAAGTGGCTAAGCACTTTGGTGATGGCAGGAGTGGGATGAGAGCCAGCAGGAATGGTAGTCGCCAGGAGCTTGCTAAGCTCGGCGTAGGCAGAGCTGATACTGGGGGCACCGAAGTTCTTCTTTAGGTGGTCCCAGACGTCCTTAACGTTGTCGAGATTCGAGACCACAACCTGGATCGAGGGGGCGAGGCGCAAGGTGATGTTACCAAGCGCTCTTTCAGTGTTGTCGTCCCACTCCTTTCAGTCATCATGACCGGCAACGGGTTGTGTCGTTGAGTAAACGTACCATTGGCCTTGTGCCCGGAGGTAGGCCTGCATGGAGGTGTGCCACTGCTGCCAGTTGGAGCCAGTGAACACGGGAACCATCTTGTCGAGAGCGCTGGACATGGTGATATTCTGTTGGGAGTCAACAGAGTCAGCAAGTGAATGCGACAATGGACAATCAAGAAAAGAAGAAACACCTGAGTGCTAGTGAAAGCACTTCTGTCAACAGCTAGCTCATGACTAGGTCATGCCAGCGCAAGTCGTCGACGATGTTCGCCATGGTTGGCGCAAGTCATTGACGAACTTCGCCTGGGGCAATGCAGGTGCTCAACTAGGAGCTCACTGTCTGGCGCAAGTCGTCGACCAACTTCGCCTTGTGGCTGTGCAGGGGCTCAGCTAGGAGCTCACTGTGGTCCACAGTGTCAAGCTAGTTAAAGCGACGCTCAGGGAGCTGGAGCGCTGCCTGGTGCATTGCTGCACACAGTGCGCTCACAGGGCTCATAACCTGTTGAAGCAATACCTATATACGTAGAGGAACTGCTACTCCAACTCACCTGTTGGGTGGAGTGCACAACCTGAGATGGTAGCGGTAGCTGGTCAAGAGCTGTTATATTATATAAGCAATGTCCGCTGTTTATATACAACAAATAGTGTGACATGTGACTGTGACGCGTGACATGTGACATGTAACATCTACTATTACTAAGTCTACACTAATATGGGTTGCAGTCTTGTGCGCACTTCGTCGACGGTTTATGCCGGGTGCACGTGCGACTTCAACATGAAATTCTGTATCGCTGTCCGAGTCTGCCTTTCTGGACTTGAAGTCACCTATGTCAGAGTCAGGAGACAGCTCAACTCTCTTTCCTTTCCCTTTGCTAGCTGTACAAGTCCATTTCTCCATTACTTTGTGTGGTATTTTGTCTCGGGCCACTAGTATACACTCAAAACATCAACACAGGTACAGAACAGACTTAATGACATACCAAATATAAGTTCTGCTTCGTCTCTTTCCAGCCCTGACCTTCTCAACAACAATCTCCCCAGTCGGATAGTCAACTCCACTGACAACTGCAATCTCCTTCTGACTTCGGATGCAGAGGAGGTAGGGAGGGAAATACTGGTAGCAGGGATTCTGGGAGCTGTAATAGGCTGGGTTTATTATCTGTGAATAAGTAGGGTAGCAGCGATGAATAGCTCAAGTATAATATTAGCATACCTTTGGACAATCATTGTCAAAGTAAGAAAATAATCCAGTGAATAGCGAGCGAAGCTTTGAATCCACTTTAGGAAAATCCCAGTCTCTGTCGAACTCAAAATAGTTGCGAAAATCTGAACAAGCCAGATTGATAGCCTCTAGCCTGCTGAGCTCAGCATTGGTGAGACTTTTGGAGCGGTGAAGGACAGGGAAGAGGTGCTCAAGACTGGGCTCATCAGTATCCATGTCACCAGGCTATAGTTATGTGGATTAGTGAAAGTAAAAATGACCACACTATGAAGCTCACCTCTTCAATCCCATCAGGAAGAAATATGATTCGTGAGATGAAAAAGGTCAAAGTCCTTGGTCGGCCATGTTTTCCCTGTCATGTAAAAATTAAAATGCTGTCTCATGTCTGGGCTTCATAGTCATCATTACTTACTGTTCGGCCACTGGTAGACCTTGTAGACCTTCCCTTTCCTTTGAGACCTTTATTTGCTTCACGACTAGCCTGTTTATAGGAGGCAAACAAGGGGGCAGAGGAGGATTGAAATGAATGTGGGTTAATACTAGAGGAAGCGAGTGGTTTAGAAAGAACTTTTCCTAAAACTGAGTCAACATAAAAAGATGATCCTAAGGGCTGAACTTGGGAGAGAGCTTGAGAAAAAGGAACATCCTCATCCTCTGAAGAAGAGAGAACACATTTTCTCTTCAGCTGTTTGCCCATGAAAGGAGTGGAGTGTGGAAGAAGATATTAAATTAAAGTGGAATGAAATGAAGGTGACGAAGAATGGCAATGAAAACACGACAGCACAGAGAACACAGCTCAAGATGATTATAAATGTTTTCACACACCAGCCTGATCTAATGGGTCATGTTTGGAAATAAACACTACTGGTAGTCTAGCCTAGTCAACTAAAGCTAGAGTGTGGCCAAGGACTTCAAGAGCTTGACACCAGTATACTGCCCGAGGATACCAGACAAAATGTGGAAGCTCAACCACAAGTTCCTTATTTCTTCGGCGACTGGAAGGAATGATTTCTATTTCAGGATAACCTTCATCGCCCCACTCTTCTTCTCTAACCCCTAGCTCAAAGGGCATGTGATTGAGCCTTTTGACCTCATCAAGAGCTTGCTTGAAGACATTTTCTAGGTCTTCATGGTCAAAAGGATTGATGTGCTTTGGGACCTTTGCAGCCTTGTGCAAAAACTGTGAGGCTTGTTCTTCTGCAATCAGCGATGGAAGCTCAGTATAGGGAACAGAACCAGCTTCAATATCCTCCACATCCTCCCATTCCTCATCACTATTCTGCCCATTTGAGTTGATCTCAGTTTGAGACTGCTGTGACTGGCTAGTAGAGCCAGAGCCATAATAGTGTGCAAGCACATCAGGATGGAGAGTTAGCTCATTCTGGACATAAAAACCATGTTTCAGGTGTCCAGTAAATCTCATGTCCTGTGGTGTATATTTGTCATAAACACATGATGGTTGAATAATAGTCACAGCACTTACATTAGGGCTCTGATTGTGCCCTTCTCCAGATATTGGATGGGCATTCCACTCTTCACAAAATTCAGCACAGCTAGCACTGATTTTAGTGAGGAAAAGATGGTGGAGAAGCCATAAATGATGAGGATTATGATGGTCAAGCAGGTGAATTCGCTCAAGGCGGTAGAAGAATGCACGCCATGGCCGTGCAAATCTTAACCCAACTTCCACCCATAATCGTTCAATGCGGGTGTTGTGAGTGGATCTGAGATGTGTTACAGGCAAGTAGGTCATATAGAAAAAAAATACTTACGTTCCCCACATGAAGCTAGCTCTGTTAGGTCCTCAGGCCATAATCATCAAAACAGCAGTATCCTTATTCTCACCTCCTCTATCGCCACGCACACAGGATGGCAGCCCAAACTTTTCCACACCATGTAGAAATGTTTCCAGCACAGTAGAAGACTTGTTGGTATGGGCCTCCAATGCAATTGCCTAGTAATAAAGAGCATAAGATCAAAGAAAGTATTGAAATGAGATTGCACATACAGTATGGCAGTATCCATCAACAATTCCATGAATGACAATGCCCCAGTGAATGAGTTTATGATGCCCATCCATGTGCCATAGAGCATTTGGACGGGATACCTGATATTGGCGCCGATGAACAGTAGTGCGGCGACAAAGCACTCTTCCCAGAGGGTCCACTCGGCACAGAGATTCAGTAATACGCTGCCTCTGAATACGCAATCCATGCCTTCTCAGTGACCCTGATAGATATCGCAAGCCTGTCTGTGGCTTGGTACTGCGAAAATGCTTTACCAGCAAATCAAGGTCACCATCAGAGATAGGTGTATGCTGGTAGTCGATTTTATACTTCTTCAAGTAGAAGCGGAGGGTATTCCGATGAATGCCAATGATCCGAGCAAGTTTGGAGACTGAGATATGACATCCAGGAGCCATTGCTGCTTGTAGTAAAGTGAGTTTGGGTTTTTTGTGTGGTGGTCCACGGTGGCCTGTATGAACAACCTCTACAGGCTTAACATGGCCAATAGCCAAAGTATCACTAGAACAAATGATATGATGATGAATAATAACCATGTTTTCATGTTTCACTCACTTTCCAACCGAGGTTTGTTGTGCATCATCAAGCTGCCGAAGCAGAATCCCAAAATGGGCAGTGCACTCAAGTACCCATTCTAAAGCAAATTCACCCTGCCTTGCCACAGTCTCTAAAGCATGTAATATTGGTATTACTTCACATTGGATGGTGCTTTGATGGTACTGGATGCGAGTAGGATCACTTCGTGTTTGTAGAGCTTGAGTGGCACCATCGAAAATGCGAGCCAGGATGGCATAAGCCTGGGGTATTTGGGGTGACAATGGGTCTGAACATGGAGGCAAGTGAGGAAGTGGCATGTTGTACTACTAGTTTAAGAGATGCAAGTGATGAGACAGTAGCCAAATGCTTTGCTATTGACAATTTGTTGTCGCTCCAATGTTGCTTAGGTAATACATCCCAGCTATCGCTTGGTGTGCTACATCATTCAAAGATTCGCCTCTTATTTCACAGAACTCATTTAATCATTCCTACCAGTCATGAATCGGCATTCTACCTTTTGGTTTGCAGATGGAAATATTATCTTTCAGGTGAGATCATGACCCAAATAATTAAATCAAGTCGCTGATTATGTCGCATCTACTTGATCATGAACATAGGCTGAACAGACTTTATTTCGTCTTCATAAGGGTGTTTTACTGGTTCATTCTCCTGCATTGAATGATATTTTGACACTGCCATCTGGGGTTGAGCATGATGGGGCCGATGAAGATCATCCAATCCTGATTGAAGGGTTAGCTTGTGACGAATTCGAACACTTTGTGTCATGGGTCTATCATGTGTAAGTTTGCTTTTATTCTTAGATGTGTACTAGCTGTTATATAAGATCTGCAGCAGTGCAGAGTCACAGCAACCAGGGGTATCCTCTCTGGTGGCAATTCTTAAGGTTTCGCGCCTCTGGATGATCGAGAACAGCATTAACTGGGCTATCAATCATCTGGAACAGCTTGGCCTCCCTCCTGCACACAAGCTTGAACTGGCACGCATGTACTCCATTCCCCAATGGATTGCACCTGCGATGCAATCCTTGATTCTCCTGCCTTTGTCACAGATATCAGATAGCGATATTCATCAACTTGGTCTTCGAGTATATGCAATTATTGCCAAAGCACGTGAAGTTATGGAACAGGAAAGAAGAACATTGGCAGCTGTACCCCCTGGTCTGTCTCTTCCTCCCTCCCCCAGCTGTACTGCTGCCCAGCATGTCCAGTGCAAGGATGCTTGGGCTAGGTTTTGGTGGCAAAAAGTTGCTTGCCAGCTGCTTCATCCTATCACTCCTCTCTCACTTTCTGCAGTGGTGGAGTATGTGGCCTCTCAGCCTCATACTGTGGGTTTGAATGAGCAATGTAAGGAGGAAATCATTGGACAGGTGGTGGAAAGTGGTGGATTAAATGTTGAGGAAGAAATTATTGATGGTGCAGTGGGAGCTGTTCAGCAGTACTATAATACCCTGTAAAAGCAAAGATGACAAACCGCAATGTAACTTGTATTCTGGCTTTCTATGATAATTTTCAACTGTATACTTTACAGCTTTTGATTGTCAGGATTTCCCTCACCAGCTTCTTCACCAGCAAAAATAGAACCACCTTTTTCCATCATCTCTCTATATCCATCTGCAACACGCTTAGAAAAGGTAATGGCCATGTTTCGATTTGTGGCTCCATAGGACAAGGTGGTTCCATGGAGTTTGTCAGGTTGAAAAACAAAAAGAGTACCCACTGCAGCTTTAACCACAACCTTCAAGGTGACATCGACAAAATTGCCACCACCACCCTCTACATATTTCTGGGCCCACTTCTTGCCTGCTGGCTGCAAAGTTTCCACCTCTCTGCCAACACACAGAGAAAATGCCCAAGCACAGTAGGCAGGATCTACATGTGACCAGCTGCAAATGATTAGCCCATCTAGGGAACAATCAATAGATTGATATACACACGCAACATAGCCACAAGCCAAATATGTCTCAGGTGGGGCACGTTTTGCAGTGTGAAAGGAGAAAGTCTGGCCATCAAGTACAATCTGAAAACCATCACCTACAATGCACAGAGTAAATGAATGCTATCATAGAGGATTGTGGTACTTACCTTCTTGAACATTCCTTGTGGCAAGGTTTGGAAGCCCCTCATTTTCTAAACATTCCATGACATGCTGGGTAATCTCCTGTGGAACAGCTGACTGGACAAGACTCCACATTAAACTTGTAGCACCAATGACCTCCTGATCCTGCATAACTTTCTCCACATAATCCAAGTTTTTAGTGAAGCTTTTGGCCCAGCCAAGAACACGAGCATGACGTGGACCCATGTTAAGACCAGTCTGAACCATCATACCTGGATGGTTAGGCTGAACAGAAAAGTGAGCATCTCACTCAGTAAAGATAGAGTGACATACGCGGACATCACGGCGGTTATCACAGCCATTATTGACAACCTCCTGCAGCCATTCAAATAAAGAAGTACTAACAGCTGACTGCATTGCAACATTGCGGATGACAACAAGCTCAATGACTGGTTTACCTATCAAACCATATTAGATCTGTCAAAGTATGAATTAGTACTCACCATCATTTTCTGAAACAAAGATCACCGATTGATCTGGGGGAACCACATAAAACCCAGTTGACTTGTCGACAAGAACATGACCACTCTTGACACTATCAGCCTGGACCTCAGTCATATACTGCCTTAAACCAAATGGCTGGGTGCCCCGCTCTCGGTAAATAATATGCACTGGTCCATGGGGTCGCTCAATAGTCATATTCTGGTCCCAAGTACCACCATAGTGGTCAGCCAGGCTAAAAGGCTCACTTGTCAGAGACAAGGAATGAACCTGGTATGCTCAAAGATACATAATGGGTGTGGGCAATGAACACACTCACCACAGTACATTTGGCCCAGTGAGAAGCAGTAGAGGCCAGTGCCAGCTTTGCCTCCTTGTGGAGTTTCGACAGCTGCTGAAAGACTCTATGAAGCTGCACATCCCTGCTAGCTACAGAATGTCCTAGACGAATGAATTCATGTGCCTTCATGTTTATTTTGAATAGATGAAAACATGTATGGAAAATGGAAGCACTCACATCAAGGGGGTTATTAGGGGTAAAACTGCCAGCACCATCAAGGATGACCTGGAACCAAAAGGATGGTCCACTAAGATCCTGGGACACAAGATCTTTGAATTCTCCTCTGAGAGTAAGGTCTTTCAGGTATCCAATGACTTAAATGCAGCTAAGTATTGAGTGCCAGAGTTTATAACACTGCAGTGATAATAGTACTCACATGGCCCCCAGTTCCATTTTGCCTGCCTTCTCCTCTTAGATTGTAGGTGATTGGACTGCATGATAAAAGGAATACTGGGTAAGAATGTGGCTGAAAGGGTAGAAAACCTTGGATGAAAAGGGCTGGTGCAAAGCAGCAAAAATTTCGCTTCTGCTTACATAAGCAGTACAAGCACACATAGAGTACTTGGAAAGACCAGTAACCCACTAGGAAATTGACTACTGAAGATCTATTGTAATCTAAAACACCACCAAGCATGCAGAGAAGTGAAAGAAACAGATGAGATATTGTTTCTGCAGCAAAAAAGTTAAAACTCTGCAAGCATGCAAAATGCAGTTACAAATTTTAAATTATGCTCACAGGGGGATTTGAACTTACATCTTGGTGGGACTGCAAGCCTGCCAGCGTTAATTCACAGCTGGGTGGCGAATCCACTATACTATAATGCCAATGCTACATCATAATCTAGATTTCATCAAGACTCCAGACTTTACCCCCCATCTTACTGCTACAGGGCTACAGCAACATTGGATGTACTATGTGGTGAAAACATAAGGTAAGTCTTGTTTGGGACACTGAGTTTTGTGTCCAGGTTAAATGCTGTTTGTTCGGACAAAGTGGGTTTTGTGTCCGGGTTAAATGCTGTTTGTTTGGGCAAAGTCACTGGTGTGTTCGGGGTAAATGCTGCTGCTCGGGCTAACTACATTTTTGGGATCAGTGTAAATATACACAAATACATGGCATAAATCATTATTGTGCAAAAAGTACTTCATAGCAGATGACCATATGTGATGTGTGTATCTTAACTCATCGAACATCTATTTATCGCTGAGGGAATTTATGGACGTAGGGCTTGCATTTTCAGAACTGTCCGACCAAATGGCAGTACACAGCATCAACCTCGGTGAACCGATTGATCGGGGTGAGAACTTCTCTCCTGTCAGTTATCTATCAGGGAACTTCACAACCAGATGGAGGCACCCTTGGCACCACTTTTTTGAGGTTCTCATGAGGCTGCTGAAAGATGGATATCCTGATTTACTATGGGCCTATTGTTCTGATTGCCTGGTTGCCTGGTTGCCTGATTGTCTGATTTGTCCAATTTTCTAATTCTCCAGTTGTCTGGTTGTCTGGTTTTCTGATTGTCTGATTGTCTAGGTTTCTGATTCACCTGTTTTTTTGATTCTGCTGGTTGTCTGATTGTCTGATTTTCTGATTTGTCTGATTGTCTGATTCTTCTGATTTGCTGATTTGTGGATTCTCTGATTTGTCTGATTGTCTGCTTCTTCTGATTGTCTGATTGCCTGATTGTCTGATTGTCTGATTCTTCTGATTCTTCTGATGACAGCAAATCAGCAATCAGAAAAACAGCTCAGCTACTATTCTGGCAGTCTGCTACTCTGACCTTCAGACATTCAATACTTCATCCAACCAGCTATCCTATGTACAGCATATCAGCATTTATCAGATTTACAGAAAGTCAGGTATAGTGTCTGATCAGTTGTATCAGGTATTCAGTATCAAAATATCAGCTGTAACAGAAATGCAGCAAAGTAGTAGTACATGTTGTCAGACATTCAGATCAATCAGAGTAACTGATGTTCAAGCCTCTCAGCTGATACTGCAAATCAGTAATATCAGATAAACAGCAACAGAATATCAAGCTGATCAGATCAAATCAGCAAAACAGTATCAGAACAACAGCTGTTTTCAGACATTCAGGAAAAGTGTGGGTTTCCTGATGTGGAGAATGTCAAGCACATCCACACACCTTTACCTGCTGGGTATCAACCATCTACAGCACCAAAGGATTGAGCCCATGCACCTACTTAGGCCGTCTTACACAGCCACCTGAGGGTGAAAATTGGCTGAGTATGACGGGCCAGTGGACAGAGGGCCCCAGATGAGTTGTTATCAGTTGGTAAGGGTTGGCTAGCTACTAGGATATTATTGCAATGTATGATGATGGGCTAGGGTATCAATTAAGGGAAGGGTAATTGGATTAAATTAAATATTGTCATGGAATCATACAAACAAGCCCTCAAAAGATTGTGATGCATCTTAATGGGGGGTACATAATATGTGTTATCACAATATCAATGGGTTGGACCCAGACATGCCTATCATCTATGGTAATTGATGGGCCTATATTGCATTGTAATCAAGGCATATAGGGGTGGGCTATATAGAATCAGCACAAAACAGGGGATACCGCTGGGTATGCAGGACCACAGGCAATGGGACAGCCTGCGAGTTTGGTGTAGTACATTGATAGAGGGAATACTGAATGGGATGGAAACTGTTTTCGGCGATACTACAAAACCCCCTGGGAGTAATAAATAGAATGGGATCCGTGGATACTACATATCCGTGGTCACACATTAGATGTGCTAAATCAATACCAAGGGTAGCCAGTGGGAGAGAATATGTCATGTGTTTAGTAAAACACCACAGAGAGGAAACACAATGAAGTGGGATAATCACTACAGTAAGACCCGCGGTGGGTCGGTGACATACTGCGGCATACGATATATTAGTATATTACCCGCAGGAACCAAATTACAGGCAGATATGGTTCCCAACAATGGTAGCACAGGGTGTGGGGTTGGGTGTGGCAACGTATACCAATCACCACAGTGATTACCACTGATTGATATTGATTGGATTATGGTAAACTTGACAAATTGTAATGTAGATATTTCAGGTAATTACTCAGTGGCATGTTGCTGTACACAGGAGCCACGGTATATGACTGAAACCATGGTCTATGACTGGAACCATGGTCACTTCCGTAGGGGCTACTAGAACACCCACACAGCAACATATTATGTTATAAATAGCATAGTAAAAATTTGGAGAGAAACATACACATATAAATCAGGACACATTAGTGATACAATATACTCCATGTCCTAGGAGAACAGTACCAACCAACAGAAAAAGGGATACAGCAAACAAATTGCTATGCTTCAAAATGATGGGATAGAAACCTATGCTAGATGAACACAACAGAAATATATACGCCAACTTAACATTGGGTGGGAACTAATCATGGATTGGTCGGATTCGGTTGGGCATTGCAAGTGCCGTGGTCAGTTCCATTAAATATGACTACTGTGGTTCTTCTGGTAGAATACTAGTTCAGGCACTACATAAATTTGACCATGGTGACATTGGGTAGATATGACCTTATCAGATGACCAGATAAGCATTTATCCAGATGATCGTAGTACCTGCAGCAAATGGGTTGTACATTGGTCTAATTAATATGGCAGAAACATGAAGACACTGTCTAAAACATATATAAATTATATTGAGAAGAACAGGGGTCCACAAAGGGTTCATTTTTGAATTCCTGGGGTGCTGAACATGCAAAAGCCACAGTTAACGGGTGGATTCATATGTCACAGAAGTGGTTAAATTAGTCACACCAGGTACATTGCATTAGGAGTGAAACACACAAATTATATATGCCAATCACATTTTTGTACTAAAAGGACACAAGTAAATATAAGACATGCATAAAAGGGGAAAAGAAATTGGTTGGTCGTGCAAAGCAAAGGTCCATGAGACAACCCTAAGGGCAAAACCCAAAGAACTACCACAAAAGGACTCTGAGGAGGGAAAGGATGCAAGCATCTTAGAGCAAAGACCCAAAGAGAGCTCGAATGGAGAGCCTCTGGGTGCTGGATTGCAGTGGTATATATACTATACTACACGTGTCCTGTGCGAGGCTATCCATGAGGCTGTATGCTGTACGAGGCAGTGAACACAGCTGCCATCCTGTGGTAAGGCTATGCTAATGACATCAAGGGATACAGCATGTACAGCACGAGGCTGTAGTCTAGACAGACCTACAGATAAGATGCACTAGATAAGATACTACGGTACGATAAGATAAGATGTCATCTAATTGCAGATTAGATAAGATAAAAAGTTAGACCGTTACACTACTCCCCCCTTAGGTGCAGGATTCCAGACTGCAAAAGGTGGGTTCGCATACGGTAAGATTCTCGGGGATCCGAGTAAATAACGAGTCAAAGTCCAATTGCACCATGCGAAGCTTTCGAGGGGCAGAAGGGTTTTCCCTATAAAAACGCTCGACTACCAGAGGAGAATTCTTCAGATTTGACGAGGGTTCCCATGTCCTCTCGTGTTCTTCATACCCTTTCCAGTGTACCAAGTATTGGAGCTGGTGTCTATAAATACGGGATGCTACAACATAGTCCACTTTGTACTCTTCATCACGTTCTTCAGAAACAAGTACTGGGCCAGGGCAGGAAACAGGTTGTCCAGGGAGTGGACCTAAATAAGGCTTGACTCGGGAAACATTCACTACTGGGTGAATCTGAAGAGTTTTCGGGAGCTTAAGCTTGACCGCGTTCGGGGTTACTCGAGTGACCTCATAGGGGCCGATCCATTTTTCTGTAAGCTTCTTAGAAGCGCGATTTAACATACGAAGGTTGTCTGTTGAAAGCCAGACCTGCTGACCGACAGGATAATCCGGGGCGGGATTTCTATGCTTATCTGCCTGAAGCTTCATGTTGCATTTAGCCTTCTCAGAAGATTCAACGACTTTGTTAAATATGGCAGCAAAGTCTTTGGCCACTGGGGCTACTGTCTGTACTGGCTCTACACCCATGCGTGGAGAATAACTCCAGGTAATTCCAAACGGGGAATTGGTAGTAACCTCCGAGACTGTGTTGTTCCAGACAAACTGGGCAATCTTGATCCACTTAGCCCAATCGCTTTGATGATCGCTAACGTAGGTTCGAAGGTACTGATTGATTTCGCAGTTCAACTGCTCCATTTGTCCGTCAGTTTGCGGGTGAAAGGCAGTGGACATCTTGTGCTTTATGCCTAAAAGTCTGTACAACTCCCCCAGGAAGTTGCTCGCAAAGACCGATCCACGGTCGGATATCACAGTGCTAGGAAGTCCATGTTGGCACCAAACGTGATCTCTAAATAACTCAGCAGTTGAGAGTGCAGTTTCCTCCTTAGTGCATGGCACAAAGACCACTTCTTTGGAGAACCGATCGACGACCACTAATATATAGTTATAACCGAGGGATTCCGGCATCTCGGTAAAGTCCATTGTGATGTCAAGCCACGGTCCTTCTGGGACAGGGAGGGGAAGGAGGCTTCCGGGAGTCTTTTGATTCGAAACCTTTGATTGCTGACACTTTTGACAGTGTTTTACATAGGTTTGGATCTGCTCCTTCATCCCTTTCCAGGAATAGTGCTTCCTGAGCGCATTAAACGTAGCTTTGACACCCTTATGTCCGGCGACAGGTGTGTCATGAAAGTCCGTGATTAGCGACTGGCACTCTTCATAAGTCTGATCTGTAACGTCGATCAACTTAATAGATACCGGATTTAACAAGGTTTGATCCTTGTTGTCTTCGGAACTAGATACGTAATAGTCCAATCGCCTACTAAGCGGATCTGCAATGTGCATCTGGGTTCCTTTCTTATAAATTAACGAGTAGTTGAAGCATGTCATCCACATCTGCCAGCACGCTTGGCACTTAGAGAGATTCTGCGACTTCGTGAAGTACATTAAATTATGATGGTCCGTGTAAATCTCAAAGGCATAAGGAGTAGCCTCGAGATAATGGCGCCAGGCCTCTGTCGCTTTTATAATGGCCAGCATTTTTTTATCGTGAATAGGATAGTTGCACTCTGGCGGTGTCATAGAGTGCAACATGTACGCTACTGGTCTGAATTCACTGTCCTCGCACTTAATGGATATCACTCCCCCGACGGCAAACTCAGATGCATCAGTTTCGAGGCGGAATTCGCAGTCCTGGTTGGGGTACTGAAGTACCAGTGCACAAGTAAATGCAGCCTTCAAGGCTTCAAATGCAGCGTGTTCCTTATCACCGAAATGGAACACAACATTTTTACACGTTAAGTTCATCAATGGCCTAGCCATGATTGCATAATCCTTAATAAAGCGTCTATAGAAGTTGCCGAGGCATAAGAATGCTCGAACCTGTTTGACATTCGTTGGCTCAGGCCACTTCAAAATAGCATTAACCTTTTCAGGGTCCATCTTTATACCGTCACATGAGACTATCATTCCAAGGAAGTCGACTTCGGTAATGCGGAAGCGACACTTCTCGGGTTTGACGAACAAGTCATTATCACGTAAACGTTTTAAGACTTCAAGCACGATCCTGGGGATGGTATTGACTCCTCTTCAGCCTACCACAGTGGTTAGGAAGAGTCCTGGGATTGAAGAGCGATGATAGATTGATGATAGGGGTGTAATAGCAGTGATGGAGCAACAGGGAAGCAAGGGGACGGTTCCTGCTTCAAGAATGCGATGGACAGTGATGGGATGGAGTGGACAGAGATGCTAGACTGCGCTTCAGCCTAGAGAAATGATCAGATACAAGATATATCTGATAAACAACAATATAGGAGCTTTAGGCCAGCACTGGGTGACCTACAAGTCCAAAGACAGAGATAGAGCTTATAGACAGTGAGGGAGAGTGAATGTGGTTGCTTTATTGAGGGGGGAGCAGACTGGGAAGATATGTACCAGACAGTACACAGGAGCTCAGGGAGAGGCTGTCCCAAGAGCAGGACATAGTTGAGGTCTGCTGCAATAGCGGAGAAACGTTCCAGAGAAAATGCGGACTCCATAGTGAGTGATAAAGTGGGTGTCTGGATTGCGGGTGGAATATCTCCGTGGGAAATAAATGGATTTACGTCGGAACTTGACAGGCAGATAGACCACGGTCTAGGCTCCATGATGGTATAGTCACATGATTGATAGCTTCAAAAATGGTGGAGCTATTCAAAATATCGGAATGCCGGCACTGGGCGCCTAAATTTGACATTTGGGCACTAAAATGATTCTTCCTTTTCTCCTTTGTTTCTCTATCGTTCCTTCTGCTTCTTTGGTTGTTGTTACGACCATGTCCAACTCCGGATCCTATCTGGTTACTCCGGTCGCATTGCAGCCCCATAGCTCAACTCCGGTCGTTCTCAGTTACTCTGGTCACGGTCGCGCAGATAACCTTCCGCTAACTACGACCCTTGGTCTATACTCCATTCGCTCTTACTACACCTCGCCGTCTACCCTGCCTTGACGTGAGTTCTCCGTGAACTCGATATATCCTATACCTTGTAGCTTTTTCACCGGACCTGATTTATTTTACCCGGTCCTGACTTTATTTTCACCAGACCTGACCTAGTCCTAACTCCGGTCGTCCCTTGTCCGCTATTAGGTTGTTTACTTGTCACCGTATGTACTCAACCCTAGTTTCTACTTAGTATAAGTACCCTCTAGTTTACCTTGTATACCTCAGTCTGAAATCATCTAAGTTACTACTCCTGTCCCCTTGTCTGTCTCCGTCTCCATCTCCACCTGACCGGAACCTATGCAAGGGATCAATGCTCGTTGTCCTTGTCGTTGAATCCAATCGGTCGCAACTCCGGCCCAGGCTAACCTCTGCCCAAACCTCTGACCTCTGCCCTCGTCTGTTTTCATCCGGACTTGACCGGACTTCCTACCGGAGTAGACCCGGACTTGACAGTTGTTCTGGTATGGGAGTTGGACTGCAGTAGGTTGCATTCCTCTCTCATACTGAAATGATCATCAATCCTTGGATTCTTCTGCTTCTTGGCGGTTCTTGTGCGAGGGATGACTGCCAGATGATGGCATTCATCTCTTGCTCCAGGATAGTCATTCTTGTGCGATAGATGGCTACAACAAGCTTGTATTCATTCTTCGCATAAGGATAGTCTTGACTTTGCGTGATATGGATAGTGAGGGCTGTCTGTATCCCTCAAGTCGGGACAATCTTTCAACAGATCTTGGGTGTGCGTTCTTCGCATTAGTTTCATCAGCTAACTTTCTCCATGTCCACAGTACCAAACACATTTGGTGTGTGACATCCATGGGCAACATGAAATACAATCGTCCCTGATTGTGAACATAGGGGGGGGCATGAAAAAAAAGATGGAAGGCATAGATGGGGCAGGCATAGAAAAGGGGATGCATGGGGGGATGACCAGATGTGCACGTCATTGTGAGTCATCTGAGTCATATTGGATTTCTTCATCGTCTGAACTTTCTTCATCAGAGTTATCCATAGTAGTAGTTGGAGATGATGGGAGATGGCAGGCATAGTATGGGATGAGTCGGAAAGCAGCCACACCTCGAGCTGAGATGGTGCCATCCATTTCCTTTAGAACATATGATCCTCCTTAGGTATGACGAACAACTTCATAAGGACCAAGGTATTGAGGCTTGGATTTCTGATCCAGCTCTTTCTCAACCTGGCTGTTGCGTACAAGGACAAGGTCTCCAGGTTTATAGGATGTCTTCATGAGTTGCCTAGTATACTTCTTTTCAAATTGTGCTTTGGAACATAGACGAGACTTGTACAATGTGTTGAATGCAGCATCAATGTCATTGGGTCTTTTCTCCAGTTGGCGAATGTGCAAAGCAAGGAGATGCTGGGAAGTCATTCCTGAGTAGAAACCTTCCACAAGGTGGGTGGCTTCAAACAGATCGAATGGGAGAATGGGATCGAGTCCATGAAGGAGATAGAATGGGCTAAACCCAGTAGAGCAATGGGTAATGACTTTGTCGGCAAAGAAGGCATGATGGACCTTGGTAGGCCAGAGGTTGATATCACCATCACAAGATTTGATGATGGCTTCATGAATGATGAAATGTCCCCGCTCTACAACTCCATTGGCTTTGGAATTATAGGGGGAAATGTGAATATGGGGGATGGAATAGCGTTGCATGAGTTTCTCAAATGCACCCTTGACTTCACTGCCATTGTCAGTGACAATCTGGGCGATGACTCCATAGCAGCAAATGATTTCTTCCCAAAAGAATTTGGCAAGGCTCTCTGCATTGGCATGTCTGAGAGCATGACCTTCAGCAGCAAGCGAGAGATCATCTTGAGCTGCCACAAGATAGCGATATCCACGAGCCTTGGGCATGAGCATGACATCAACATAGATCTTCATGAAAAGATGTGGAGATGGGGAAACAGTGAGAGGGACTTCTGCCTTGCGAGTGCTATGAATCTGACACTCATGGCAAGAGCGAACGTGATGGGTGACATCTTGGTACATTTGTGGCCAATAGAACCGTTGTCAAATGGCCTGAAAAACTCCATATACTCCACGATGGCCAAGCTCCTCATGAGCTTGATTGAGGATCTGAGCATGTAAGTCTGGATCAAAGATGACTTTGACAGGAGGTCAGGGTCCATGATGTTTGAATAGTTGACCTGAATGAATGAAAAACTGGAGAGAATGCCTAACAAAGCATTTACGGGCAGTGTTGGAGGGGAATGCAGGGAGTTGAGCAGTTTCAAGGAAGTGGAGAATGCGGCGTAACGTGGTATCTTGAGAGGTATCATCGGAAGAGAATGATGGGAGCGTCATAGAGTCGTAAGGAAGGGGATGATCATGGGAAAAGAGCAGGATATCTTCAAGCCATTGATCTGCTTCATCGGCATCTCTTTCACCTTCTTCTATTTCTTCTTCAGTTGGTTGACGTCTTGAAAGTGCATCGGGTCCTTGGTGACGAGTGGCTGGAACATGAATAAGTTTGAAGTCAAATAAAAGTATACCTTCGATCCAGCAGTTGATGGTAGCATTAGGTTGGAGATCTGGATCGTTAAGCATACCCTTAATGTACTTGGCATCGACTTCAACATGCAGGGTCTTGACTCCATAGAGAAAGAGACGGTAATGACAAAGTGCGCGGAACAGACCATACAGCTCAAGTTTGGGCTGGCTGTAGCGAGATTCACGCTCGTTGATTGGGAGAGAGCTGTAACGAGCAGGATGTTTGCGACCAGATTCATCATACTGAGACAGGATGAATCCAATAGCGATATAGCTAGTGTCGACTGAGAGAATGACTGGAAGATCTGACGAGTAGTCAATGGGATGAAGGGAGGGAGCGGAAGTGATAGCAGTCTTCAAGGCATTGAAAGCGTCTTGCTGGGGGGTGTCCCAGATGAAAGGAGTGTCTTTGCAATAGAGGTCGACGAGAGGATGAGCGAGAAGAGAGTAGTTTGCAATCCAGATGTGGACAGTACTGCAGAGACCTAGAAAAGAACGTACATCCTTTGGCGTTGCAAGGGGAGGCCAATCTAAGATCTTCTGGACCTTGCTATGGTCGGGAGAGCGACCATCAGGATGGCATTCTTGGCCAAGAATCAAAACACGAGGTTGGCAGACCTGCGTCTTTGGACCAGAGAACGTTCCGCCTGCATGCGCAAAGCGATGCATAATCCAGTGCACATCTACAGCATGTTCCCAAATGAAGTGACGAATCCCTGGGTTGGCTGGCAGGGTTTCGGCATTGCCATTGACATCGTCATAGCGTGTTGCAGGGCCTTTGATGGGAAGATCATTGATGAATACATTGGCAATATGGGGGATCTCATCTTGTAAGATGAAACTAGTACAGTTTTGGAATTTGGAAGGTGAATTGGTGTAGCCTTGTGGCATGGCAGTATGCCATAAGAGACCGAGGGGAGTCATGAATGAGGTGAGATCTCAGCTATCTGGATGTAGTTGGCGGGCATCAAATCCAGAAAAGAGATCAAAGACGGTGTAACATTGCTGACCAGCGAATGGTTCGACAAAGTCATCCAAAATTGGCGGAACTCCGGCATCTCTGATTGTGACCTTATTGAGAGGCTGCAGATCATGGACGGTCCGGATCTTTCCATTCTTCTTCATAACACAGAACCACTTGGAGCATGATGATTGCGCAGGTTCATAGAGTCCGGCTGCGATCTTGTCTCTGAGCAGCTGGATAACACGTTCACGAATGCCGGGAGGGATGGGTATGTTGCAGTACTCCCATGGTTCATGGGGCAGGACCGGGATGATGTAAGGGGAGAAGTAGTCTGAGCGAAAATTGCCACGTTCTGATTCGTCGAATGCTAGCGCTGCTTCATTAAGCTTCATGACATGCACAAAAAGTTTTTCTTCTTCTGGCCAGAGGAAACCATCAGGGTTTAGTTTCATTAAAGCCAGGCACTCCTTGGTAAGCTTCTTCATGGGAATGAAGTCAGGTGGCAGGGTAGTGAGTGGTGTGAGTGAGTCGAGGGGATTTTCGGGGAATTGACGATGAACACAGGCATCTTCTGGATAGCGACCGGGAACCGGTTTGACTTTCCGATCCACATGTTTGTAAGCGCCAAGGCACCATTGGCCTAGTTCATCATCGAAGTCCTCGGAGTTTACATAGAATACATGTTTAAAGTGTAACATGTAACAAAAATCTTCAAGAGAGTAAAAGAGCTGGGGTATATTTGAGTCATCTTGGACTGGAATGGGATAGGGCGAGGTTGGGAGATTCAATGGAGAGGAAAGGGGCAAATTCTGTACATAGAGGGCATCAGTAGACAAAAGTGGAGAAGTAGCAGTCAGCATAGATGGTAGTACAGGCATTGTACTAGTAGACAAAATCTGGGGAGATAGGAGTTTTACGACTTCTCGGTCCAAGTGAGTAAACAATACAGCAATAGAAGTACAGGAATAGCCAAGAAGGCTGGGCATAGTCAAATGAGATGACCCTAGGCAGAACACCAAGGACCCAACCACACGCTAAGGCTCTGAGAGGATAGGACGCGAGTATCTAGAGCAAAGACCCAAGATGAGCTCGAATGGGGAGCCTCTGGGTGCTGGATTGCACGGTATATATACTACTATACACGAGGGCTACGCGAGGCTATCCATGAGGCTACGTGCAGGTGGAAGGCTATGTAATGACATCACTGTGGAGCTAAAGCTATGCATAATGATGTCATGGGTGGCAGCGTGTACAGCACGAGGTACAGGTCTAGACTAGTTAGACAAGATAGAGGCTGTGCACTAAGATAAGATAAACGCTATCTAACCGTAGATTAGATAAGATAAAAAGTTGGATCGTAACACTACTCCCCCCTCAGGTGCAGGATTCCAGACTGCAGAACTGAGCGTCGCAAACCGTGAGGTTTTCGGGGATACGACTAAATAACGAGTCAAAGTCCGTTCGGGTCATACGAAGCTTCCGAGGAGCAGAGGGGTTTTCTCGGTAAAAGCGCTCGACTACCAGAGGAGAATTCTTCAAATTCGATGAGGGCTCCCATGTCCTCTCATGTTCTTCGTACCCTTTCCAGTGTACCAAATACTGGAGTTGTCTTTTATAAATACGAGAGGCTACTATATAGTCCACCTCATATTCCTCATCGCGTTCTTCAGAGACACGTACCGGGCCGGGCCGAGACACGGGCTGTCCGGGAAGAGGACCTAAATAAGGTTTAACTCGAGAAACATTCACAACCGGGTGAATCCGAAGAGTTTTCGGGAGCTTAAGCTCGACCGCATTCGGGGTTACACGAGTGACCTCATAGGGGCCAATCCACTTCTCCGTAAGCTTCTTAGAAGCACGATTTAGCATACGAAGGTTGTCCATAGAAAGCCAAACTTGTTGGCCTACAACATAGTTCGGGGCGGGATTTCTATGCTTATCCGCCTGAAGCTTCATATTTCGCTTTGCCTTCTCAGAAGACTCAACAACTTTATTAAATACGGCGGCAAAGTCCTTAGCCGCTGGGGCTACTGTGTCGACCGGCTCAACACCCATACGAGGGGAATAACTCCGGGTGATTCCAAACGGTGAATCAGTGGTTACCTCCGAAACTGTGTTGTTCCAAACGAACTGGGCAATTTTGATCCATTTGGCCCATTCGCTTTGACGATCATTAACGTAAGTTCGGAGATACTGATTAATTTCGCGGTTCAACCGCTCCGTTTGACCATCAGTTTGAGGGTGAAACGCCGTAGACATTTTCCTTTTAATGCCTAAGAGTCTATACAACTCCCCCAGGAAGTTGCTTGCAAAGACCGATCCGCGGTCTGACACGACGGAAGACGGGAGTCCATGCTGACACCAGACATGATCTCTAAATAACTCAGCGGTTGACAAGGCGGTTTCCTCTTTAGTGCAAGGCACAAACACGACCTCCTTGGAGAACCGATCGACCACGACTAATATATAATTGTAACCGAGGGATTCCGGCATCTCGGTAAAGTCCATAGTGACGTCAAGCCACGGGCCGCTAGGGGTAGGGAGAGGGATAAGGCTTCCAGAAGTCTTTTGATTCGACACCTTGGACTGTTGGCACTTTTGACAGTGCTTTACGTAGGTTTGAATCTGTTCTTTCATCCCTTTCCAAGAATAATGCTTCCTGAGCGCGTTATACGTAGCTTTTACTCCTTTATGACCAGCAACAGGAGTATCGTGAAAGTTCGTAATGAGCGATTGTCGCTCTTCGTAAGACTGATCAGTGACGTCGATCAGTTTAACAGATACCGGGTTTAACAGGACCTGGTCCTTGTTATCGTCGGAACTAGATACGTAATGGTCCGATCGCCTGCTAAGCGGATCTGCAACGTGCATCTGGGTTCCCTTTTTATAGATTAGTGAATAGTTAAACCGCGTCATCCACACTTGCCAGCGCGCTTGGCGCTTAGACAAGTTTTGCGACTTGGTAAAGTATGTTAAATTATGGTGGTCCGTGTAGATCTCAAAGGCATAAGGAGTGGCCTCGAGATAATGGCGCCAGGCCTCAGTTGCTTTTATGATGGCCAGCATTTCTTTATCGTGAATAGGATAATTTCGTTCTGGAGGTGTCATGGAATGTGACATGTACGCGACGGGTCTGAATTCGCCGTCTTCGCACTTTACGGATATCACTCCCCCGACGGCGAACTCAGACGCATCGGTTTCGAGGCGGAATTCGCGGTCCTGGTCAGGGTACTGAAGTACCGGAGCACGAGTAAAGGCGGCTTTCAAAGCCTCAAACGCAGCGCGTTCCTTTTCTCCAAAGTTAAATACTGTGTCTTTACACGTAAGGTTCGTCATGGGTCTAGCCATGATCGCATAATCTTTAATGAAACGTCTATAGAAATTACCGAGACCTAAGAACGCGCGAACCTGCTTTACGTTCGTTGGCTCAGGCCATTTCAAAACAGCATTAACTTTTTCAGGGTCCATTTTGATACCATCCCGTGACACGATCATACCGAGGAAGTCGACTTCGGTGACTCTGAAGCGACACTTCTCGGGTTTGACAAACAAGTCGTTATCACGTAAACGTTTCAAAACTTCCAGCACGATTCTGTCATGCTTTTCCTGATCGTCCGTATCCGTAAATATCATAAGGTCGTCGATATACACCACGCAGACATCCGACATATCATGGAAGATTTCGTTCATCATCTTCTGGAATGTTGCAGGTGAATTACAGAGACCGAAATACATAACTAATGGCTCAAAAGCCCCTTTGTGCGTTACAAACGCAGCTTTCCACTCATCGCCTTCGCGAATCCTCACATTGTTGTAACCCCACCGAAGGTCCATTTTCGTGAAGAGTTTACAACCTTTAAGCTTGTCAACAAGCTGAGAGATAAGCGGCAACGGATAGTTATTTTTAATTGTCCAGTCGTTTACGTAACGGTAATCCTGTACCATGCGCTTCTTGCCGTCCTTCTTCGGGATAAAGAAGACTGGTGACGTCTGCTGACTAATAGAAGGCCGAATGTATCCTTTAGCGAGTTGATCATCAAGGAACGATTCGACTTCTTTTTGCTCATCAACAGAGAGCGGAATAAGTCTTCCCTTTTTGGGCGGGAAGTCTTCTTTCAGATCAATTCCATGATCCCAAGGCTTCCTTAGCGGCATGCGCTCTGACGACTTTTTACTAAACACATCTAAGAACTCCCAGTACTCTTTAGGGACCTGCTTCTGAGCCTCCTCTAGGGTCGACTCATCGATAGTGACCTTTGATTCATGAGCTTTCAAAGCTTGTACCCAAGTTTCCTGAGACTCATTTTCTCGTAATAACTTAGCAAAGCGTGTCTCCAAAAGTGACTTGCACTCTGGAGGACACCTAGTTAAATTAACTTTGCCTGTTACCCAATTTATATCGGGGTTGTGCTTTTGAAGCCAGGTGTGGCCAAGGATAAGCGGCACTTTTCCAAGGCACGTGACGGCACACCACAGCTTTTCAGCATGTTTCCCAATACCGACTGTTAACAATACATAATGCGTGATGTCACCCTCCTGATTCCTAGTGCCATCTACGTTAAGCACAGGGACGGGTTTCACCAGCTTAGATAACTGAAGCCGTCGATCAAGAGCCCAGCTCTTGTCAACAAAACAACCAGTAGCGCCACTGTCTAGCAGAGCGTCTATTTTAATAGTGTTAAGCGGTCCGCGGATGCAGACCGGTACCGTCACTTCACGTTCCATTGTGAAGGACCTTCGTAAGTCCATGAGAATTTCCAAGTTGCCGGCGGGACTTTCCGGTTCCTTAGATGCCAAAGAAGGAGAAGAAATATTTTTATTTGACCGGGAATTAAGCACGCTCGATTTTACTTCCGGCGCCGAGCCCTTTGTAGGGACCCCCTTAGAAGGTACAGTACAGTCCGAGTCACAGTCCATAGTATCAACAGACAACACAGAGTAGCGAGAAGGAGAAACAGAAACAGGAGGAACTACCGAAGACACTTTTTTGTGGGTTTTCGCTATTTTTGTACGTAACAAAGCAATGCGGTATTTAAATATTTCCTGCACTGCAGGAGTAGTAGCGCAAGAAAGTCTATAGTCCAGAATTCGTACAGCTAAGTCCGATGAAGACTCGAGAGCGAGGATGCCCGTTTTATCCTCACTCTTTAGTCTTTTAAATCCCTGAAGAACGCCTGCATTTCTGCAAACGTCATTCCTCTTACCGCATTTAGCCGGTCATCCTCCGGCTGGGCTTGCGTTGCCCGTGCTTGTGGTTGCCCACGACGAGGGCGACGCGGCTTTGTGCACTCACGTGCAATGTGGCCAAACAATTGGCAATTGTAGCATTGGGGCCCTTTACCCCTTTGCTGGTTCACCTCAACGGCACCTATGTCCATCGGGACACCACTCCCCGATGCGGTTGAAGACGAATATGACTGGCCCTGGTAATACCGGGCAGAGCCTTGCCCTTGGAGGTTGATGAGGAAGAGTTCCTGGGCTCTTCCCATCGCACGAGCAGAGTTTGCGAGTCGCTCGTAGGTGTCTCGACGCATTCCCTGTATGTAAATTTGCTCCAGGAGCTTTCTCTGGAGCGCACGTTCGAGCAAGTCGCGGGCGTACTCATTCCCACAGTCTCCCTGGTTCTTGAGCGCCTCGAACTGCGCTAAGAAGTCATCAATTCTTTGCCTCGGGCCCTGCCTAAGGCGGAGTAGTTGGGCACGTGCCCACTCAGCATTGTTTCCGGGGAGAAAGAACCTCTCTATCTCCTCCGCGAAGTCATTCCAAGCAGGCCAGGCCGGAGGGGGCGGGAGCTGTCCGGCTGGGACGGGCGGGGCGTTGGCGAGAGCCTGGGCTGCTGCCATGCAGCCATCCAGACGGACTTGAGCCCACCGACCAGCTTTCGGGCCAGTGAGCCGGGAGAGAACTGCTGCGGTGACCTGGGCATCGTTTGCCCCCTCCATCGAGATCTGTAACCAAACCTTGATCTTGGACCACCACTCGTGGAACTTCTGAGGGGAGCCATCGTAACTCCCGGGATCCGCGACCACCTTCTTGCGCGGCGGCGGTGGAGGGTGAGGCTGTGCAGCCGCAAGGGCTGCGATATGCGCCTGGAGGTCAATTTGCCCCTGGATAAGCTGTCCGAGGAGTTGGTTAAGGTCTGCCATGAGGACCTAGTAGGGGTGGAGGCGGGAATAGGGGGTAGGTCTTTGTTTAACCGGTCGAAGACGGGAGGACCGGAACGTGCGGCGGCGAGCGAGCGGGAGGTCTGGCAGGGGCGGAACAGGAAGGGAACGGTGGAAGCCGAGGAGGACTTGGATTTCGAAGTCGCTGACAAGGCGACTGTAGGCGGCAACGGCGTTGGTGAACTGGAACTCCTCTTCGATTGCTGACTCCCTTTCTTGTATTTTAACAAGGGTGTCAGGGTGGGGACCGTAAATGATCGCCAAGCGCTCCTGTTGCGCTTCGACGAGGTGGCGAGGAAACTGATAAGGTATGGTGGTTATCGTGAGGGGTGACGTAGGAGTAAGTTTACTTTGGGACTAGATCCCCACAGTTGTTCCACTAAACTAAGCGTAAGACTTTGTTCGCCTGTCGCGCTCGCCGGGTCAGGGCAGTGGCACAGCTATGCAAAGAACAAACGGCTAGTGGCTGCAGATCACAAGGTCTACCTCTGCACGGACGCAGGAACTACGGAGTATGTATGTCTCAATCGCCTCGAGGCTGCGAACCTCTCTTGAACGGGCGCCGACCTTCAGACACCAGGCACGACCCTGGGCTGGTGTACAGTACGTAAAGGTAATGGTGCTAGAAACTCCCAATGCCGAAGCACTACGGGAACGGCACTAAAGGCTGGCCGTGAACGAAACGGAAGGTGTGAAGATGAAGCTCCTTAACCCTGGAGTCCGGGTATAGTTTCCCTTTACTAGGCTGGGGAACAGCGCGTGGAAGAACAAGTAGATGTTTTTAGATTCGAGCTCAGGTGAGATGACCCTAGGCAGAACACCAAGGACCCAACCACACGCTAAGGCTCTGAGAGGATAGGACGCGAGTATCTAGAGCAAAGACCCAAGATGAGCTCGAATGGGGAGCCTCTGGGTGCTGGATTGCACGGTATATATACTACTATACACGAGGGCTACGCGAGGCTATCCATGAGGCTACGTGCAGGTGGAAGGCTATGTAATGACATCACTGTGGAGCTAAAGCTATGCATAATGATGTCATGGGTGGCAGCGTGTACAGCACGAGGTACAGGTCTAGACTAGTTAGACAAGATAGAGGCTGTGCACTAAGATAAGATAAACGCTATCTAACCGTAGATTAGATAAGATAAAAAGTTGGATCGTAACATCAAAGGAAACATTTGTGGAACTGAATGCAGATCTTCTTGATCAAAGAAACAAATCTTCAAGAAAGGATAGGTCCCGCTCTGGATCAATACCAGAAGGGAGTGTCTGAAAGGATGTAGCTTCAGAGGACAAGGGTTCACCACTGATATAGGTGATAGTCGCGAATGGGGCAGGATAAGGATCTTGAGTAGCATGGGTAACAGCTGATGCAAGTAGCTGAAGACCAGAGACAGGGGGATCGGGAGATTCTAAGGATGGAGGGAGTGATGAAGGAGTAGTCTGTTCTTCATCGTCCACAGAGGACATGGGAGTAGGAGGAGGAGCGGGAATAGCAGAGTCAGAAGCGAATGAGCAGTTGACATTTGCATTTGACTTCCAGAATGGAATGGGTGTGAAGGACAACAGAGGAGAATCAGGATCATCACTGATCTCATCAGCTGGATCAGGAGTCATAGCAGCGGGAGTTGAGAGGGGATAAAATCAGGTAAAGGCAGTTCCAATCTGAGTGACACAACCAGAGTGGGTGTCTGTAGTTTCATCTTTGGAGACAGCCAAGGAAGTATGCAGAATGAGATAGTCCTGATAACAATTTCCCAATGTATCAACACCATCTTGAGAAGGAAGAGCATAGCAGGTCTCAAGACAAGGGCCTGAAAGATCCACAATTTGACAAACAGATAACATTGATCGATCATCAATGGGGAGATGTTCTTGCTCATGGATTCTGGCACAAATGTGGGCAATGACAGGGTGCTCTTCAACAGCTGCAGAAGTACCACCAGAAAATTCAATCTCTTCAATAATGCTTTGAAGGACTTCATCTGGGGTGGGACTAGGATTGGGGGAAGTGATAGCAGCTTTAGAAGGAATAGGTGGTGGTGATGGTGGATTGGGGATGAATGGGGAAGATTCAGCATTGTGAGCCAGCAATTGAGGAGGTGACAGAAGAGTAGGACTTGGAGGAGAGACTTGGAGATTGGGAATCATAGGCACCATAGATGCAAAATTCACAGATGAAGAGGGGTTGGGATAAGGAGGGGGTTCTTCATTGCTGGCTGGAATAGAGGAGTCTTGTGCTTGATTGGCAGGATCTTCAGTGTCAGAGTTGTCAAATTGTGCATTCAGAAGGATCAGAAGGCTAAGCATAGAGCGTTGCTCTTCTTCACGAATCTGAGCACAGAGAAAAGCAATAGCAGGGTGAAGTGGTTCCATGACACTATCTCCAACAGCATGAATATGCTCAGCAACAACCTGAAGAGCTTCATCTAGAGTGGGTCGTGGATTGTTGGAAGAAGTGCTGGCAGGAATAGGCGGAGAATTGATTGAAGATGCAATAGGATGTGATGACAGTGGGCCAAGAACTGATGAGGGAGGTGAAGCATTGCAAGCTGGCAAACCAGGAGGTGATGAATGAGGTGAGACAGAGGATGCCTTTTCTTCTTCAGCCTTTCCATCTGGCTCATGAATAGCCAATAGTCCAGTTCCAGAATGATTGGCAGAGTGTGCATCCATTGCACACATCTCCAAGGGATGATCAGTGTTGGCTCCAAAGACAATATATGTACCAGAGTCTTTCTCAACAATGCTGACAGCATTTCCATGGGCCCAGGGACAACCAAGTAGAAGATCAAATCCAGAGTCATTGTTAGGAGAGACATAGAGATTGGTCCAGGTCTGGGCAGCACCACAGAATAAAGGAACATTCTCGATAAGACCAGTGAGCTGAGAGAGACCACCATTAGCATCTCTCATGCGCAAAGTCTGGGAGGTATCGATGGGCATCTTGATGACAGATTTAGCAATGCTGGCCTTGACAACATTAAGAGTAGATCCTGAGTCAATGACTGCCTTGACTGGAATCTTATTGCAGAGAAGATTGATGGTGATGAGAGGACTGGTAGTGAGACAAATGTAGGAAGCAGCAGGGGGGATTCCTTCAACTGTCCTGACATAGGGAATGGCTTGTCTCTTAGTCTTGATAATGTCCTGGAAGTATTGGGAGATTTCCTTTGATGATCCAATAGCTTCTCCAACAGACATGGTGAGAGGAGTAGCCAAGATGCGATCCACAAGACCCTTAATGCTGGTGTTCTGAGAGAGGGAGGAGGACATGGCAGCAGGAGGCCTAGTCTTCTTCTTCTCAGTAGACTCAACAACAGGGGTTGAAGATTTGATAGGAAGAGTATCATCTTGCATGATAGCATCATCATTTGCACCATCAAAGACATAGGGATGAACCTCGATGGGCACTGGCACAGGAATAGATGTAGGGATTGGCTTTGGCAGGGGTACAGGAGTGGCAGCAGGGGCTTTATTCTCCTTTCCCTTGCCTTTTCCATAAGGAGGGATCATGACACCTTCAAATGCAGCTTTCCTTTTCTCCTTGGTAACTTTAGGAACACGATCAACAGTGGCAATGAGAGGTTCTTCTTCTTCAAGCTCATAGATTCTGGCTTGAAGGTCTTCTTCGTCATGGGTAATAAAGTGCACATTGTTAGCAGCTCTAGCAGCAGCAGCAGCATGACGCTCATATGCTTGCAGCATAGTCTCTTCTCCATTCCTAAGAAGTCTTTGACCATTTGGGAGAGTAATTCTGCGTGTTTCATTTCTGGCAAGTGATCCTTTTGATACAAGATCATTGATGACTTCACATCTGTTGAGACCATGTCCCTCCACACCACATCCATAGCAGGTGATGGGAGGATGGACAGGAGGACGAGTGGGATGAGTAGGAGTGGTCACAGTAGTTGGTGCGGGAGTAGGGGCTTGGGTAGGAATGACAGGACGAGGGAAGACTTTGCTGATATCAGGGTCAAGCTTTATGGCACGGAAGTAGTAGATGGCATAGTTTGGATCAGAGAGGGTCATGCGGGACAGCTTGTGAACAAGTGTCTCAACATCATCTTTCTCCTTTGCAATCACTCTCTCCTGATCCAAAGCTCTGAGATTGGCCCTGGCATCTGGAGAAGAGAGTAGTGGATGAATGGGATCATCTCTGGGGTCACGGTGATCAGAGATAGATGCATTTTTCCAAGGTTCCAAGGGTGACTTCATTCCAAGAAACTCCTTTTCTTCCAGGTCAAACCTGTCACAGCGGAGGAGTTCTTCTACTACCTTGCAGACATCTGCATAGGGATAGGGTACAGAAACATCCAGCTTGGGATCCTTGAGAAGAAGATGAGCATCCACATCAGATCGGAATGAGCGGGGTAGTCCAATCCAGAAATAGCGATTATAGTCTCCTTCTGATATCTTTCCTTTATTCATCAGCCATCCTCCAATGCGAATGAAGTCTCTGTTGTATGCTCTGAAGTCATGAAGGGAGTTGATTGGAGTGTCCAAGGATTCAAGGACAAATCGCTTGAGATCTGTCTCTTGGAAGCGCTGATTGGAGAAATCAGCATCAAAGTGCTTCAAGAGATCCTTCTTGAAGGCATCCCAGTTGGGAGTATGGTAGTGTGGCATGCCTTGGATGATCTCTTGTACATGGATGGAACAGTATTGAAGGATAGATTGCACCTTCTCAGTGTCAGTGGTGACATGATGAAGAGCGCAAAGGCGTTCATAGTGGGTAATGAAGGGCTTGACATAAGAGTGCTCTCCAGTGAACTTCTCTGGGGCTGACTTAGTCCCAATGATTGGTAGAGTAAGCACAGAGGGTGTGACAGTAGCCATAGGTGATGATATGTTGATAGCGATAGGGGTAGGGGTAGAAAGTGTTGTCGATGTATGAGATAGAGCAAGTTGAGAAGTGTTATGAGGCGATGTAGGAGTCCAATAGGACAGTGTAGATGGGGTAGATAGAGTTGTGGGAGATGGAGAGGTCAACGGAGATGAGGATGTTGACAGAATTGACGAAAGCGGGATATCAAATCCAGAAACTACCACCCCTCGCGGTGGGCTCCAGATGTGCGCCTAAGTGAGGGAAGAGGTCAGAACAACCAACAACCAACACCAAATGACAGCAATATGCGAGTGGTGGTCTTCCTTTGCATTACTGGTATTTAATCTCCTCAGGGGAATGTGCTGCACGCCTTCAGGCAGGATGCAGGAGGGAAGGGAAGGGCTTCTGATGGGGATGGAATGCGACTTGGGATGGTATTGACTCCTCTTCAGCCTACCACAGTGGTTAGGAAGAGTCCTGGGATTGAAGAGCGATGATAGATTGGTGATGGGGGGGTAATAGCAGTGATGGAGCAACAGAGAAGCAAGGGGACAGTTCCTGCTTCAAGAATGCGATGGACAGTGATGGGATGGAGTGGACAGAGATGCTAGACTGCGCTTCAGCCTAGAGAAATGATCAGATACAAGATATATCTGATAAACAACAATATAGGAGCTTTAGGCCAGCACTGGGTGACCTACAAGTCCAAAGACAGAGATAGAGCTTATAGACAGTGAGGGAGAGTGAATGTGGTTGCTTTATTGAGGGGGAAGCAGACACTTCCTTGCAGCCTTTGGCTGCTGGTTTATATACAGGAGGGGCTGTGGCCCTGTAAGCACAAATGACTAAGTGCTTGGTAAGAAATTGGTAAGCGATTGATAAGCAGTGTAATCAGGCTGAGTCATCGATGGGGAGAGCCTGAACAAGCTGCTGAGCCAAGGGAAAGAGCAAAAACATAGGTAAAAAGGGGAGCATAACCAAGAATATGGAAAAATCATTGCATGGGGCCCAAAAGAGAGGGGGGGAAAGCATGGGATGAGTAGATCGAAGCTAAATGAGCATATGTGATGACATAATGCATATGAATCATAGGGGCATGAGTCATGAATTGATAAGCAGCATGATAAGCATGATTTGAAGGATGATTGGTAAGTGATTGGTAAGGGGAGTAATGGGGATTAGTAATGCCAAGAGGGGATGAATAATGCGCAGCAGAGTGAGTCAGAGTGAGCCAGAGTGACTCTGTGTGACTCAGACAGAATGGAAGCACAACCTGTGATTGATTGAACTTTAGATCTGGAGATGAGCTTCTGAAGCAGTGCCACTGATGGGAGTGGCTGGGGGATAATAAAAGAATTGATCCGACCAGAAGAGCAGTGTCAGGGGGCCTGGAATGACAAGTACAGTCACAGCTGGTCACAGAGTGTCACAAATCCCTTGGATTGAGCTTCTGTAGAGCAAAAATGCGAAATTTGGTGCTCCCGAAGTGCAGTCTTCCCTTGAGCAGTAAGGGGAAGGTTCTGTACTCTATTAGGGCTCCTAAGAAGGGTTCTAGAGCACTGTTTCATTCGTGTTTGTTGCAGGATAGCAGGGAAGTGAAATGTGAATAGCAGATTCAATGTGTCCAGGGAAGCGAGATGAATGATAGAGGGAGATGGATGTGACAGGACTCTGGGATGAAAGGACCATATGCAGAGGACTCAGGAGACACAGAGACAACCAGGTATGAGTTTTCAAGTCTAACAATAGACTTGAGACGACCAAAGTACATGCGCGACACAGGACTGACGAGGAGAACGTGCTGACCGAGAACGAGAGGTACTGGGGGAGCAGGCTGGGAAGATATGTACCAGACAGTACACAGGAGCTCATGGAGAGGCTGTCCCAAGAGCAGGACATAGTTGAGGTCTGCTGCAATAGCGGAGAAACGTTCCAGAGAAAATGCGGACTCCATAGTGAGTGATGAAGTGGGTGTCTGGATTGCGGGTGGAATATCTCCGTGGGAAATAAATGGATTTACGTCGGAACTTGACAGGCAGATAGACCACGGTCTAGGCTCCATGATGGTATAGTCACATGATTGATAGCTTCAAAAATGGTGGAGCTATTCAAAATATCGGAATGCCGGCACTGGGCGCCTAAATTTGACATTTGGGCGCTAAAAATGATTCTTCCTTTTCTCCTTCGTTTCTCTATCGTTTCTTCTGCTTCTTTGGTTGTTCTGGTATGGGAGTTGGACTGCAGTAGGTTGCATTCCTCTCTCATACTGAAATGATCATCAATCCTTGGATTCTTCTGCTTCTTGGCGGTTCTTGTGCGAGGGATGACTGCCAGACGATGGCATTCATCTCTCGCATCAGGATAGTCATTCTTGTGCGATAGATGGCTACAACGAGCTTGTATTCATTCTTTGCATAAGGATAGTCTTGACTTTGCGTGATATGGATAGCGAGGGCTGTCTGTATCCCTCAAGTCGGGACAATCTTTCAACAGATCTTGGGTGTGCGTTCTTCGCATTAGTTTCATCGGCTAACTTTCTCCATGTCCACAGTACCAAACACATTTGGTGCATGACACCATGGTGGGACCACGGATGGTCAGCGACCTTCTCCAGAGGGCACTGTAAAAGTTCCGGCCACTTTGGCCACTCAGTAATTCCCTCATTTGGATCCTTGAGGTACCGGTCGAGGGCCATGAGCATAGTCGGAATGCTCAAACCGCGGGGTACGTCTCCCACTACTGCTCTAATGCGGTTCTGGCAGGCATCAGCTAAGGTAGACTGGTATAAAATGACAACTTACCAACTGATTCCATACATCCCACTGCACCTGCATCCACAAGGCCATATCTTTTGTTTTCTTAATTGTTGCGACCGTGGTGATAATGATGGATGTGGCATCCGCAATGATTTCGGCTGGCGTCATAGGAGTATCAAATAAACCAGAAAGGTCAGATGTGGAGGCTACTTGGGTAGTTAAAGTCTGAGGAGACATGGCAGAATGAAACAGAGGGTGATTGGAGGTGGCAAGCAAGGATGCGGTGTGGAATCCTCCCAGTGATGGTGAATATTTATTATGGTTACGTCATCAAGGGTCTAGTATGGCCACGGTGTCAAACTGGACAGCGGTACGTCACACCGCATGGTAACGACGGCCATGTCAGCATTGTTAGCCTAGAATGTACCAGAAGCCTGTCACATGTCTGGAAATCAATATGTCCAATGATTGTACATTATTCCTCCGCAGTATTGTACTGAATAAACCTGATAGAAAAGAGTGAGGCTCATGAATATATAAATTTGATTAAAACACTTGTGCTTCCATTTACTGTGGGTAAATGACATATACTTAAGACTATTGAAATTACAATGACAAATTGTGGAACTCCACCAAGAGTGAATGCCCAAATCCCATCAAAAATGTGAAGTTAAACATGTCCAACCTGAGTCCACTGTGCTGGTCACACCCACGGCTCATGTGGTAAATAGTAGAATTTGACTGCCAGGGTGTCAAGACCGGTTCTCCTCAACGATCTTACTAGGAGGTCCAGAGGTGCAGGGAACTAATGAGGAGGTAAGTCCAGACACTAGTAGGTGCTAGTTAGTGTGGAGAGTCAAGTCCGGGTCAAACGAACGAAGTCCAGGCACTAGAGAAGCACAGGGAGTAAGTCCGGGTTTTTGTGGAGTAAGTCCGGACCGCGGGAAAGTGGTCCGGAGTTGAGCGCAGCTTGTCCAGAGCGAAGGACATCCCAGAGGTGGGATAAGTCCTGAGAGGTCTAGCATCGAGTCTGGGACAGAGGTGGCTTTTGCCCTCGTGCAAGTAGGAGACTTGCTAGGATCGGACATAGGACCAAGGGGACGAGATAGGATGGAGGCCGGAGTTGGCCGGAGTTCAGGAGTTCAGATGAACAGATGGATTAGGAGAGCATAATGGGTAGTACAGAGTGGGGAGTATCTTAGTCGAGATTTGATCTAAGGACTACTAGGCCGGAGTACGGTAGTTTATATAGTAATGAAACTAAGGTGAGTATATACGGTGACAAGTAAACACCTTAATGTCGAGACAAGGGATGGAGCAGAAGCAGACAGGAAAATAAACCAGGTACAAGAAAATAAAGCAGGGACAGGAAAATAAACCGGAGCGGAAGCAGACACGGGGAACTAGAGTTACAGGGACAACGGAGGAAAAGCAGGGACAAGGGAACTAGGTTGGAAGAGGACAGGTAAGGGTCAGAGATGTTAAGTCCGGAGCGATGTCCAGGACTGGAGGAAGTGGGACCAGAGGAAGTGGGACCAGAGGAAGTGCACGACCGGAGGGAGTGCACAGGTGGAGGAAGGGCGGAGTAGCCGGAGGAAGGTCTGGAGTTGGACATGGAAATGTCCTAAGCCTTTGGTGGACCTGACAGAGGAAGTGGAGCAGGAGCAGGAGCAGAACTGAGCCGGAGTTGGATGTACCAGCCGGAGTTGGGCTACGTCGCAGACAAGGCTAAGGGAGTGGCCGGACTGAAACCGGAGTAGCGACTAGTGGTAGGTACAGGTCCGACACAGAGGAGTTAGACCGTGGATCTGTCTGTAGGAAGACAGGGGTTAGTCCTGAGGCGGAGATGGACGTAGTGACCGGAGTTGAGCTGGAGTGCAGCTATAGGGCTGGAGATGGCCGGACTAGATCCGGAGTTGCATCTATGCCTAAGGAGAGGTCAGGCGGGCCATGGTTAGACCGGAGTTGCGACTGGAAAAGTATGGATATGACACAGGGCCACCAAATTATGAATAAGTAAAATCCTCAAATACGTACAATTATACATATAATACACCCAGCTATCTGCCTGGACGATAACATTTTGGGATATTGCCCTTGATATTATACACAATTACCGCGGATGATGCCCTGTTACACCCTAAATATGGGATAGTGGATGCATTGTAAATACATTCCAGGCTAGATTCCACCGATGACATCACACAGCTCATTGTGCCTGCAGGAAATGTCTTATATAAGCCAGTCTATTCAATATATATTTAATCCGGACCTGTCCATCCCAGCCATTGCAATACCTCTTCCCTTGTTCCATCTATAATAAACCATGAGCAGGCAAAGGAATGTGAGATTCATAGATGATGGTGCAGCACACTTGGGTAAGTCTGTAGTCTGCTCAAACTGACTGGCAAAAATATTTCCATCAGCTTTATTCGGTAGCCCAGGATGGATACCACCAAACAGAAATGTTCCACGAAGTTGGTATCTCTCTGTTGATGTTTGGCACTGCTAATCTGAGTGTGGCAGCAAGTAATAATAGCACTGAAGGGTCTCCACTGCGGGTTCAAGCAACCACGGCTGCCACGATGGTAGTGGACACACAAATTTCCACTAGTCCTTCTCCAAGGTCTCAGAGGCATTCAGGTACGTATTTATTCTTTTGTCTTTTCCATAATGCATGTCATGTTTGCAGGTAGTGATATTAGCACAAGCTGGTCTCCGACACATCCCCGCCATTCCATAACCGCGGCTGCGACCGAGTCTCCGGGTATGTATTCCGTTTATTGGCTTTATCACACCTCATAATATCTTTTCAGCTAGTACGAGTAGCACAGGTTGGTCTCCACCACAACTCCGGCCGTGTATGATCCAGGGTGCCTCGAAGTTGGTGCACAGCACCAGTCCAACCAGACATATCGACACCTCCATTGGTACCCAAAAGTCCCTCTGAATGCTCCATTGATACCAACATGTCCAACGACAGTGGTAGATGGAGTCCACCTCCACAAAAACCCCGAGAAATATTCCGCCCCATATCAACACCCCTGTCATATCCATACTTTTCCAGTCGCAACTCCGGTCTAACCATGGCCCGCCTGACCTCTCCTTAGGCATAGATGCAACTCCGGATCTAGTCCGGCCATCTCCAGCCCTATAGCTGCACTCCAGCTCAACTCCGGTCACTACGTCCATCTCCGCCTCAGGACTAACCCCTGTCTTCCTACAGACAGATCCACGGTCTAACTCCTCTGTGTCGGACCTGTACCTACCACTAGTCGCTACTCCAGTTTCAGTCCGGCCACTCCCTTAGCCTTGTCTGCGACATAGCCCAACTCCGGCTGGTACATCCAACTCCGGCTCAGTTCTGCTCCTGCTCCTGCTCCACTTCCTCTGTCAGGTCCACCAAAGGCTTAGGACATTTCCATGTCCAACTCCAGACCTTCCTCCGGCTACTCCGCCCTTCCTCCACCTGTGCACTCCCTCCGGTCGTGCACTTCCTCTGGTCCCACTTCCTCTGGTCCCACTTCCTCCAGTCCTGGACATCGCTCCGGACTTAACATCTCTGACCCTTACCTGTCCTCTTCCAACCTAGTTCCCTTGTCCCTGCTTTTCCTCCGTTGTCCCTGTAACTCTAGTTCCCCGTGTCTGCTTCCGCTCCGGTTTATTTTCCTGTCCCTGCTTTATTTTCTTGTACCTGGTTTATTTTCCTGTCTGCTTCTGCTCCATCCCTTGTCTCGACATTAAGGTGTTTACTTGTCACCGTATATACTCACCTTAGTTTCATTACTATATAAACTACCGTACTCCGGCCTAGTAGTCCTTAGATCAAATCTCGACTAAGATACTCCCCACTCTGTACTACCCATTATGCTCTCCTAATCCATCTGTTCATCTGAACTCCTGAACTCCGGCCAACTCCGGCCTCCATCCTATCTCGTCCCCTTGGTCCTATGTCCGATCCTAGCAAGTCTCCTACTTGCACGAGGGCAAAAGCCACCTCTGTCCCAGACTCGATGCTAGACCTCTCAGGACTTATCCCACCTCTGGGATGTCCTTCGCTCTGGACAAGCTGCGCTCAACTCCGGACCACTTTCCCGCGGTCCGGACTTACTCCGCAAAAACCCAGACTTACTCCCTGTGCTTCTCTAGTGCCCGGACTTCGTTCGTTTGACCTGGACTTGACTCTCCGCACTAACTAGCACCTACTAGTGTCTGGACTTACCTCCTCATTAGTTCCCTGCACCTCTGGACCTCCTAGTAAGATCGTTGAGGAGAACCGGTTTTGACACCCCTCTCGCCTCTCACACCATCATCCATGTTGGTGTCGCCACACCCTGAATCAACTATCGATAGCGATACTGACAGGGAAGGAATTTCACAGAAGGACCTATGGCCAAGGGTTATCGGCACCAGTCCAACAACCCATAGTAGAGTGCTGGAGAAAGGAAAGGTGCGGGAAACGGAATCAGATGGGGTGACCTGTCCAAATGTTGCAGAGGGTACGTTTGCCTTTGGATTGAATACGGTAAACTCACAGGTTCATAGAGGAATGGTGGCATTTTGGTCTACAGTATGGCCAGGATGGATGTCTACAATGGAAGGTTCAATGGGCCATGGCATGAATGTGAGTTATTGTTGGATAATATTATATTGATACTTACAATGAAATAGTAACAACAGCCCGCGAAATAGCTGCCTGATTTCACCCAAAGGAAGGAAGAGTTACCAAACTGGACGACCTCTATGACAAACCAATGGTCATGATGTACAAACAATATGTGGACAGGTTGGTGGAAGAGACACGGGAATGGAGAAGGCTTGTTAATAGACGGGCACAGTATGCAGAAATGAGAGAGAGGCTTCAGAGGATTGACAGAGGTGACGGATCAGACTCTGACAGTGGGATGTATGATTTGGAGGACTTAGAACCTACAATGTTGTAATTACATTCCCTTGAATATGTGCACTTGCAACCAATAATCTCTCTCTTGTCTATGTACATACATGTATGATAATTATTTTCTGTATCTCTTTGGAATGCGGTCATCCAGATAATCCTCCAGCCACGGTGGAAGCCTCTTATTCCGGGTGGATTGATGCTGTGCAGGCATGGGGGTAGGTGGGTCCAGAACCATGGGCACAATGTTGTCTGCATTTGCAGGGTCCGGTACAGAATGACTGGGAGGTGCCTCATCACCGGGAATGGAGGAAGGGCCCACAGTTTCCGCCTGCACTTCAGAAGTACTCTTTCTGGGCTCTGGTAATTCTTCTTTTAAATATATCATATATATAAGATGCACAAATGAATTTACCTGCCATCTTGGCCCCTGGCTGAGCTGCATGGGGCTGGTCAGTTGATGTTTTGGAAGGACCCTTACACACTGTTTTAGCTGTCTTCTCTGGATATATATTAGATGGGATGCGTGCATGTATGGGAATACTGGTACCTTTTGTCTTGGCCGCCATCTTAGCTGCGGTGACCAATGCAGCTGCAGTGTCTGTCCTATTCACAGCAGTGCTTTCTCCTGGGAGTGCACCTTGCTTGCCTGAATTCATATAATATATAAAACCAATTGACAGTGTAATGGCACCAAATAGTCTTACCTCTTGTCTTGGCTGCAGGTTTAGCTGCTCCATGGCCAGCTACAGGAACAGAAGGTGCCAAGGTTTCCTGCTGAATTGTAGCAGTAGTCCCACCCATTGCTGCGGGTTGTTTGTCTTCCAATATATAAAAGATTTACATATTAATAAATGTGTGACCACATAGGAATGGACGAACCTTTGGTCTTCACTTGCGGCTTTGGTTTGGCACCAACCATGGGATGATTTACCATTGTATCTGTGTGTGCATGATGCATATGGTCTGGTTTTTTTGTCAATCTTCACTGTCATATAATATATTTCTCACCTTTTTGTTTCACCGGTTCGACATCCCTATGTTGATTGGATCCAGCAGGCATAAAATATGCCTTGTTGGGTGGGCCAACCTTGATATTGTGACCACCTTTGGTACCATTGTCCCTTTCATCCAAGGTGGAGTCTTGGCATGTTCATTAGAGTACCATCCTAGGGTAGTATGCCTTCCCACTTACTGTCTGCAGTTTTGTCACGAGGTTTTCCCTTTGAGTGTCCTTTACCACCCATGCGTTGTGGCTCAGCACCTCCTGAAATACATCAACAATATTATGACACATGAAGGGACATCCTTACCATGAATATTTGCGCCACTGTGTAGGTCCTTTGACCAGCCTCCAGCCCCAGAGGGACCCGTGGGCCCCATGTGCTGCGGCATTACCTCTTCATCTGCTTGTATGTCATCATCTTTGTTGATGGCAGGTTCTGACAATGCCTCAGTAGTTGCACATTTGATATGGTTGTATTTACATTTCCTGCAAACCTTGACTGGCACTTTTTGGCCAGAGTGTTCCGCTGCAGAGCTGCGGGCCCTCTGCTGCCGCTGTCACACACCAAACGTGTTTGGTACTGTGGACATGGAGAAAGTTAGCTGATGAAACTAATGCGAAGAACACACACCCAAGATCTGTTGAAAGATTGTCCCGACTTGAGGGATACAGACAGCCCTCGCTATCCATATCATGCAAAGTCAAGACTATCCTTATGCGAAGAATGAATACAAGCTTGTCATAGCCATCTATCGCACAAGAATGACTATCCTGGAGCAAGAGATGAATGCCATCGTCTGGCAGTCATCCCTCGCACAAGAACCGCCAAGAAGCAGAAGAATCCAAGGATTGATGATCATTTCAGTATGAGAGAGGAATGCAACCTACTGCAGTCCAACTCCCATACCAGAACAACCAAAGAAGCAGAAGAAACGATAGAGAAACAAAGGAGAAAAGGAAGAATCATTTTAGTGCCCAAATGTCAAATTTAGGCGCCCAGTGCCGGCATTCCGATATTTTGAATAGCTCCATCATTTTTGAAGCTATCAATCATGTGACTATACCATCATGGAGCCTAGACCGTGGTCTATCTGCCTGTCAAGTTCCGACGTAAATCTGTTTATTTCCCACGGAGATATTCCACCCGCAATCCAGACACCCACTTCATCACTCACTATGGAGTCCGCATTTTCTCTGGAACGTTTCTCCGCTATTGCAGCAGACCTCAACTATGTCCTGCTCTTGGGACAGCCTCTCCCTGAGCTCCTGTGTACTGTCTGGTACATATCTTCCCAGTCTGCTCCCCCCTCAATAAAGCAACCACATTCACTCTCCCTCACTGTCTATAAGCTCTATCTCTGTCTTTGGACTTGTAGGTCACCCAGTGCTGGCCTAAAGCTCCTATATTGTTGTTTATCAGATATATCTTGTATCTGATCATTTCTCTAGGCTGAAGCGCAGTCTAGCATCTCTGTCCACTCCATCCCATCACTGTCCATCGCATTCTTGAAGCAGGAACTGTCCCCTTGCTTCCCTGTTGCTCCATCTCTGCTATTACACCCCTATCATCAATCTATCATCGCTCTTCAATCCCAGGACTCTTCCTAACCACTGTGGTAGGCTGAAGAGGAGTCAATACCATCCCCAGTCGCATATCTTCCCCATAAGAAGCCCTTCCCTTCCCTCCTGCATCCTTCCTGAAGGTGTGCAGCACATCCCCCTGAGGAGATTAAATACCCGAAATGCAAAGGAAGACCACCACTCGCATTTTGCTGTCATTTGGTGTTGGTTGTTGGTTGTTCTGACCTCTTCCCTCACTTAGGCGCACACCGCTGTCACGCACCAAACAGGTTTGGTACAGTGAACATGGAAGATAACGCCTATATTGAATGATCCTTATGCGAAGGATAAGCACGATGGACCCTCATCGTAGCCATCTATCGCACAAGAAGACTATCCTGATGCGAGAGATGAATGCCAATGCAGACAGTCATCTATCACACGAGAACCGCCAAGAAGCAGAAGAAACTGAAGGAATAACGTCAATTGTGGTATGAGAAAGGAATGCACACGTCTGCAGTCCAACTCCCATACCAGAACGATCAAAGAAGCCAAAGAATTGATGGAGAAACGAAGGAGAAAGAGAAGAAATGATTTTTAGCCCCCAAATGTCATTTTTAGGCACCCAGTGCCGGCATTCCGATATTTTGAATAGCTCCGTCGTTTCTGAAGCTATCAGGCACGTGACTATACCGTCAGAGAGCCTAGAGCGTGGTCTATCTGCCTGTCAAGTTCCGACGCAAATCTGTTCATTTCCCACGGAGATATTCCCCCCGCAATCCAGATGTTCGCTTCATCGCTCACTATGGAGTCCGTATTTTCTCTGGATCATTTCTCCGCTATTGCTGCAGATCTCCACTATGTCCTGCTCTTAGGACAGCCTCTCCCAGAGTTCCTGTGCACTGCCTGGCACATATCTTCCCAGCCTGCTCCCTCAGTCCCTCTCATTCTCGGTCAGCGCGTTCTCCTCGTCAGTCCTGCGTCAAGGACGTACTTTGGTCATCTTAGGTCTATTGTCAAGCTTGAGAAGTCTTCTCTGGTCGTCTCTGTGTCCCCTGAGCCCTCAGCCTATGGTCCCTTCCTCCCAGATACTTGCCATGTCCATCTTCCTCTGTCATTCGTCTCACTTCCCTGGATGCGTCGAATTCAATACTCTATCCGCTTCCCTACTTTCAGACAACATCCCCCAGCACCATGACAGTTATTCCCCCACTTTATAGTGCTATTAGGAAGAAGAACCCTCTCTCGTTCTTTCCCAGAAGAGAGCTCGTCAAGGGAGCCCATGGTTGCGCTTCAGCGGCGCTAGAACACATGCACTATACCTTAGTGTATGATGACCCCCCAAAAAGACCTCTGGACCCCTGGTACCCTTCTTGTGGCTGTTTTGTCTCGGATCAATCCCCCTATTAATCTCAGATCTTCCCCATTGTTGTCCCATCAAATTCTTGATGGTACACAGCCCCCCATCAAACTTCTTAGGCTGTGCATCAATGACTCCTTCTGCTGTGCAGTGACTCATCCCTTGCTTACTGATGCTCTCTTGTCATCAGTATTACTCTATCCCTTTCGCATTTTTGGTATATTACTCAGCTGATGACTCACTCCCTTACCAATCAATCTTGTCATGCAGCTTATTCATGCTTCCTATGCTTACTCATTCCTGCTTATCCCTTGCTTACTGATCGCTTACAAACCCCTTACAAAGCTCTTACCAATCCCTTACCAATCCTTGACAAATTCTGCTTACTCCCTTCTCTTTTTGTACTTTAATGCTGTGCCCCCCCATGTATTTAAACCCCTGGGCTCAGCCCAGTGAAGAGACCCAATTGCACGAAATTATCCCTCTCTCAGACTCTCTCAGTCAGTATCCCCTCAGCTCTTTGAGTCTTGTAGGCTTCAGTGAAGGTCTAAAGACTCTGATATTCAAGTTTTATTCAATCTATTCAAGTCCAAGTATTTCTCTAGGCTCAAGCGGAGTCTAGCCTGTCTATCCTTCATATCCCATTGCTTCTGGACGTCAGGAGCCCCCTTGTCCCCTTGCTGCACCAATCTCTAGGTGTAGTATCGCTGTTTCAGTCTCAGTCAACCCAATCCCCGCTTTGACACTTCCTAGGCTTTAGGAAGAGTCCAGACCCCTATCCCCTTCGTCATCTATTACTCCTGTACCCCAGGAGTATCCTGCATCATCGTCTGCATCACCCTGTTGGTGTAGATCCCCTTTCCCCCTCCTCAGCATATCCTCTCTGGACACCGCAGAGGTAAACCACCACTCGCACATTTTCGTAGTCCTTTGTTGGTGTTGTGTTTGGGTTATTACTCCGACCCAAATCCACACTTTGACTCACAGCGGTTTGTGTATTCTTTGCAGAAAAGCAGTGACCATGCCATTCTGGAGAAGATGAACTGGTATGGACATGTTCAGGAAGAAGTGGTGTGTTCTTCCATATTGAAACTTTGAATATGACCATATCCCCCATGTAGGCACTTCTGGAGCGGTTACTTGCGGCATGCAACAGAAAGGGGCTGGTGATGCAAGTCCCTGCAGTCGCAGCCCATGTGATGGATTGGGTATCCGTGGCGGATCCGGATGCAGCAACTTTGATGCAACAAATCAAAGAAACAAATGTATTCAAGGTGTATCATCGGGAGGCTAGGGTCCTAAGCACACACAGTACACCGTGGGAGTGGTGGGTGTGGGGGAAGAGCCAAGATATACCGTGGACAACCTTCACCCAGCTGGTCACAGAGGCAGAGAAATTCGCCGAATACCAGGTAAGCTTACATTGATGCACAATGATAAGCTAATAAAAACTGTCAATAGCCTGGGGACTTTGTAATCCCAGCTCTATTTGATGTCCCTGAAACCCCCCACATTGGCCTCCAGGATCTCAAACTACAAACTGAGCAAATGTTGGAAGAAACTGATGAAAAGATCTTTCATCAAAACATGGTGTTGCAACATCTGGTTGACCGCATGGCCATGGTGGAATATTTCACCAATGCAGGGATGAGCTGGAAAACAAATGGGCGGCATCCACGGATAAATTATGGAGAGGCACAAATGAGTAGTGGGGCCATCCCAATAGTAACACATCACAATGATCATTTTTTCCTTTCCACATTAAATGATAGTTGAATTATTTGACTGATAAGTTCCCCTAAAATTTGATACCGCAGCTATTTGGGTTATTGGAGGTATCCATTAAGATAAATGGAGAGGGTCACAAAGAGAGATTGGCTTTGAAGTACATATTTCAGATGATGAAGTATATCAATAGACATTCCTGACCCAATAGACCAATGACTACATTGGAGTGGCCGCCTGACCTGCACGCACATTTTCGTAGTCCTTTGTTGGTGTTGTGTTTGGGTTATTACTCCGACCCAAATCCACACTTTGACTCACACTGCGGCAATTCATCTCCATCCTCATCCTTGTTATCCTCATCCTTGTTATCCTCATCCTTGTCATCCTCCTACTCTTCATCCTCATCCTTGTCATCCTCCTCTTCATCCTCATCAGCCGAAGGTTCTAATCATGCCTTAGTAATTTCCCATTTAATAACATTATCGTTACCTTTCCTGTGTTCTTTGACACGCCTCTTTGCAGAACTGCTGTGGGATTGGGCAACTGCAGATTGCACTGACCCATCAGACTCCAGCCATCTCTTGAACCTGAAGGTATCAGTTGGATCAGTCACCTGCCTGTCTCACCACCACTCCAATATGGTGGTGGCCTCCTTGTTGGTAAGCCTAGAGGGTTCCTTGAATGCCACATTGGTTGGCCAATACCACCCAGAGATATATATGCCACGGTCTACTGCAATGGCAGCCCAGGGAACAGTGACATTTCTGCAGTCACAAGCCTTTCCTGTGTGACACCATTAGTCTTTAATTTCCAGATCTTATTTACATTACCATAATGAAAAGCAATGAATGCCCGCACAACATCCTTCTTATCTTGTGCATTCATATTGAGAATGACAGGGATGGACGGTGTCCTGTCCTCATTAGAGGGGAGGTTAATCCATGGGCGACGTTTACCTCCGCCGGGCTTTCTTCTTGGCACCTGGTCCTGGTCCTGGTCCTCGGAAGGTTCACCAGCATCTTCCTGCACCCCAAACACCTCATGGGCATATCGCTCCCATTTGCTCTCTACCCTGTCCCACCCCTCAAACATCTTTCCATCACCTATTTCATCGTTGAAGTCGTGCCTGCTGGTGTTAGTAAAAGTATCCACCCCCAATGACTGCACCTACAGGCCATACATAATATCCCCTGCAGCATCTTTCCAAGCTGCCATCACCACCACTCTTGCACCACATTGCTTCCACATTTCCTTTGAAAACTCCCTTGCAAACTTCTGGCCTTTTGCTTCTGCGGTTCTAACCACACCTGAGTGAAATTTGGGAATGGAATAATACACTCACTTTGCTTGAATCTCTGCAGGGGGGTGGCTGTTGTTCCATTCCTTCACTGTCCCAGCTGCTTGCTCCATCTGCTTTGGGCTCATTTTCTTGATCACCTTCCCCACTGCCTGTTGATAAAATTTAATATACCTGTTGGATCCCGGTGCATGCCCAGCTCTTTTCAGTAGAGAATCTATTTTCTCCTTCTGTTGGTGTGCTACCACCATGCGGGTATTCCATCTCCAGCCATACTTGACAAGTTGCTTTTTCTTCCGGGTACAACTGTGGTTATAGAGCCACGTCTGAATTGCCTATGAAGACACAACCTCTAAATTGGGGGAAGCACTCACCTTCTTCTTGACCACCCATTGGTTACTCTTGAGGGTCCTATTGGCCTCCAGCCCTTGAACAGTGTGCGCAATGTCCTTGAAAATAGACTTCCTCTTTGTCGCATTAGCACCCATCCACTGTTCCAATTTCCCCTGGATAATTGCGACCTCATCTTTTTGGAGGGGGGTCTTGCCTTGGCCTGAGCCATCGGAGTGCCCACCACTGTTGCTGCTGCTGTATTCAGAATCAGACATGACTGAGGTGGAACCTTTTCCGCAATTCCTAAGTTCTGGTGCACATACTGGGTTGTTGATCAAAGATCCCACGGTCACCTCCTTCCCATGTCACAGGGACCCTTGATCCTCCCTTCACATTTATGTGCAAATACAACACGGCACCCGAGGCCTATTTGGAAAGGTTCTGGGAATATTTGCAAATGTTATACCATACATGGAAAGGTCCATTTCTTCAGGGTCCATTTTCATGACCCTTATTCGCCTATCTCAAGATCTCATTCCATATTTGGAAAGGTTTCATTTGTACCTGAAGATTGTCCCGAACTAGATTGGGAACCAAAGATGCCAATGCAATCATTGAAGTTGTCTGAGTTCAAGGCATTGCAATGAGGCATTTTGAGGTCAAAAGCAATCCTTTCTGTGAACTTTTCGTCCAGAGAACATGGGGAAATCCAAGGTAGTTAAAGCTGGACCCTCTACACCTGTAATGCAGGTGACATGGAGGACAGTAAGATCAGGCAGACGATCCAAGGATAAGATGGTCAAGGCTCCACCCCGAAAGAAGGCATGCATTGAAAGAGCTGATGACAATCAATCCCCAACTCGGGCTGGTTCATCTGCATTAGAGCACACCAATTTCTTTCCTGATGAGCCTGTAGAGGCATATGCTGCAATAGATGACCCACCTCTGCGAGCATGTAGATTGCCAAGGAACCAGGTCAGATTTCTCCACATCCCCCTTTAATTTAAGAGTTTATTTCATCCAATCATAGGATCACTATCTTCAAGACTGGCTCCCCTTCAAGGCCAGATATTTGTCGGTGCTCCTGGAAATGGAGTCACCCACAGAATCAAAGATCTGCATGTGCTGTGGAAAGGATGCAACATTTAGGTGCACAAAGTGTGCTCATAGACCAATGTTCTGCAGTAACTGTTGCTTGGATGCACACCAGCAGAGTCCCTTCCATCAGATTCAGAGATGGACCAGAACCTTCTTTGAGGACTTCTCTCTTTGCCTGGTGTGTCATTTCTTTCACCATATCGACATGATAATTAATAGAGTAGATTGGTTTTGTGATGCACTTGGGCCACGGTGGAAAACCTTGTCCCGGAGGGGGATATAGCTGTGGGAATATTGCAAGCAACGATGAAGAGGCTTGGGAAGATATGGAGGATGATGGGCGACCACCTCATCTGACTAGACCACAGGACAGAGGTTGTCTAACCTTGGTGCACACGAATGGAGTGCACTTTTGTGATATTCGGTACTGCAGCTGCAATGGTTCCGAGGATTCACATCTACAGCTCATGATGGCCGGCCTTTTCCCTGCAACAACAAAGAGTCCCAGGTCCACATTTAGCTTCCAAGTGCTGGATGATTTTATTCAGGATAATGTGGAATGTGGAACGACTGCGATGAACTACTATAGTAAGCTGCAGAGAGTGACATCCAATGCATTCCTGCATTCTGTGCCAGTGAGTGAAGTAGCCCATTCATTACTGCGGTACTGATGTAGCCATGATAGAATAGGTACAAGGAGCTTCTGAGAGTGTCCAGGGCATGGAGACTTCTGAAACTTCTCAAGTGGCAGGGATTTCATGCAGGGTTGTCAGACCCTGGGCCAGGGGAGCTGGTCCTCTTTTGCCCGGCATGTCCTCAACCTGGGATCAATATTCCACCCACCGGAGAGGTGGATCTTGCGCAGTGAGTTATAATCTCGTACCCCTGACAAATCCTACTTATGAGGGTAGCTGGAAATATGCTCACATAATTGCAATGGATGGAAATTTCAAAGCGGAGCATATGTTGCTCAAATCAGCTCCTAATGAGGTCTGGTTGATGGATGGGAAGGGATTCATGGTAACATCAGGGGCTTATAAAACATATTTAGCAGGGAGTGCGAATCGAATAGAGGTAGGTCATCCATCCATTGAGCCGCGGTTATTTACCTACCCGTGGTGGCTGTCGATGCCGTGGTCAGAAATTGGACTGCAGCAATCACTGGGCAGTCAACCAGGCAAATTCAAACAGAAGTCAGTT